>BJCO01737412.1:0-15127 GCA_018326465.1 Flaveria floridana
AATCAATAACAAAATTCACAGAAATCAGACAGTATAGACACAATGATGATCCAAACGACAAAATTATTAATATACTATTTCAATTACAGTATATAATCGTCTTCATACGTATCAAACTGATGAAATCAAATAGATCAACATAATTCAACGATCTTCAACAGAAACAACATAAAGCAATCTTCAACAGAAATCAACGATCTTCAACAGAACTTAACAATCTTCAACAGAACTAGCATAAAAGCAATCTTCAACAGCTGAAATCGATCGTTTGAATCTTCAACGATTGAATTGATGTAAGCTGAGAATCTTCAACCATTTGAATCGATCAATAGAGAATTTCCCGTTGATTTCATATGGAAAAAGTCTATATATATATCCCCACCTTCGTAACAATAAAGTAGACTTCCTAAAATACCCCTCCTTCTATTTTAAAAAATATACCACATGTCACTCCCTGATTGCTTCTCACACTTTTTACATAATATTCCCTTTGTATTTGAACTTTTCTCTTATAATTATCATTAATAGTTATTACTATTCTATAATCTATGTAAGTGTTTGTATGAAATTCTAAGTCCTTGATACTAATAGTCTACATTATTTTGATAATTATAAGATTTAAGAGAGGTCGTATATCTGGAAGGTCACGTTCTTAATAATTTGTTGAATTATGTCCATCAAAAATTAATTCTTTTAAAATATTTATTTTGCAAGTAAGGTTATCACATCATGTTAACTAATTATATTTCGTTAAAAAGTTTACTTATAAAAGATTGGAAATTTAAATCGATAAAAATTTACTCATATTCCTAATTTTAAAAGGAATAAATATTTTGTAAATAAAATTCTGTTAGAAGAAATCGATTATTAAGATTTTACTAAATAACTATTTAAATAGTTATAAATGCTTAGTCTACGTGAATTTAGTCATAATATTGAAGGAAAAGTTGTTACCCTAATACTTCTTTTTGTAGAAAAAGTCCAAATTAAAATTACAGTTCACTCCACGAGATTTTTTCTTTTTTTTTTTTTCTAAACGAACTTACTCAAACTACTTTTATGTTCAAACTATTTGTTTATAATGAGATTTGAGCACTTAATTATTTAAAAGGAAAACTCCATAGGAGAGGCGATTTCCGATACGACCGAACATGAAAAACTAGGTTTTGGATGGCGTATCTAACTTGTTTAAGAACATGTCGTATTCATATTCACCTATTTAGTTAGTGGGACGTGGTTAGATTGATCTGTTTAACTCGTTTAGTTAAAACGCTAAGGCCGAACATGTGTAGTAAAACAGATCGACCCACTAACCTTCGAAGCTATATTTTTACAATCTACAAATCGAATTAACATGTTTACAACTTCTTTATTACTTGTCACCCCACCAACTCATTTTATAATGTTAGATAAAAGGATTAAATAGGTTATGGGTGGGTTTCCTGATATATTTAACACAAATAAAAACATGATCCATCTATGGGTTGAATGATTCAACCTGTCAACCCGACACAATTGACACCGATATAGTATACTAACATCTTGTTAGTTACATAACCTGTGATACGAGATTGCATACTCACCTTCTGATTATAATTACCAAGACTTGGTCCGGACAACCATGTTTGAAGAGAAGAAAAGATCGATTTGTAATATGTTCCTGTGAGTGCTATTTATTAATTCATTCCATGTTTTTATATTGATAATGAATTTTACGATTACATATACTCCATACAAATTAAGTATATATAATATTTCAGTCATCATACACAAGTCGAAGAATTTATCAAAAAACTTTTCCTCCCATGTCTCTCCTTCAAAACTAAAGAAGGTTTTTCTTTTTTCCAAATCTACCACTCTGCCCAAATTCTGATTTTGACAGTATATTCTTTATGTGTATACACATACACATACACACACACACACCACTATTTTGTTAACAAATGTAATATATTTCAGAACAGAACCTGTGTTGAAGCTGGAAAGTGTTGAGGTGGAGAAGAACCAAGGATTCAGATTCAGATGCTTTGGGACAACATGCTCATCTCCAGACCCATTAATGGTTGGTTTGCTTCTTTTTCATCTCTATAACCATCATATCAGTTTTGCTTCTTTTAGATAATTTTAAAGTCCTGAGCTGCAACTTTGTGTTTACACCAATATATGATGATGTTCTAGTAATATATATATATATATATATAACTGCACACAAAACATTCTAGGATTCAATTCCTTTTTTCTTTTTCTTGAAAAGATCTTGACTATAGTTTAATTATGTATCATCTACGGTGACCCGAGACTAGCTAGATCATACACTGAATGAAAGTAACACAGATCATAAGTTGTCATTGAATGACCCGTTTTCTTTCAAGGACAACGACATAGTAATGTCAGATTTTTTTAATTTGAAGGCATATAACATAGGTTTTGACGTGATAATGTTTTGTTTATGAAACCAATGAAGTCTGGTGAAAGTTGCAACTGTGTGCATATATACTCAAACTTTTGTTTCATATTTTTATCCATCTCCGTTTAATGTTCACCACTGAAAGCTTGAGAGAACTTGGGAATCATATCGAGTGCAAGGCCAACTAAAGCAGTTTATTCCCCATCAAAAAATCATACAGATTTATGGTTCACGTCGTGTGTATCTTATTAAGACTTGCTTATAGAGTTCACGTTTGATGTATATCTTTTCCAAGCTTAGTGTAAATGTTGCACCTCTACACTTTGCTCACAAAGGTACAACATTTAAGTCGTTGAACCAAAAGCGAATTCATTCAAATTTTAAAATGTAAAAAAGAACAGATTAACTGCAAAAGTTAAAATGTACATGTTGTAAGCCTAAAGGTTAAAGTATGGGCGCGTAAGATCACTCTTCTCATCTAATTATCACCCATCTGCTCCAAAAACAGGGTCAACTTTGACTTACAAAAACTGATAGCAACCAATGATTTTGATAAATCAGCACCAATAGTGTTCTATCTGTACTATTTTTGGTAGCAGCTAGTAACAAAAACTTTATGTAATGTCAAGTATTTCATATCAATATTTCATGTTTTAAGTTAGTTCTTTTGACCTATATAGTCAAATGTTGTCATGGTGCATAACAGGTTGGAAGATTTTTGATTATTGGGAACCATGGCTGCAGCCAGGGTCACCCTGCTTGTTGGAGAGTACCAGCATCATACTCCAGCTTGGGTTCTTTGCGGTCCTGTTTATCTGTTTTGTTAAGAAGCTCATCAAGTCATGGTGCATCCACGAAACAAAAGTCAAGAGCCGAGAAACATACTCAACCAAAATGAACATTGGCCTCTCTTACAAACTAAGTCTAGCCTGCTCCATTATATTACTCGGTACACACGTTATGATCCCGCTAACACTGAAAATTAGAAATGAAGATCGTTGCAAACTACAAATCCTGATACTAGCCTCAGAAATCATGCAAATCATTTCATGGGTTATGACCTTGATTGCATTGTACCTTATCCCAAAACACAAAACTGTTGGCTTCCCATGGATTCTAAGAACCTGGTGGCTGTGCACATTCTTGTTAACGGTCTCAAGGTTTATTCTAGATGTCCATTTTCTGTTTTCTCATCATTATCATCCACGACTACCCGATTACATCGACTTCATTGAAATTTTGGCCTCAACCTCCTTGTTATGTCTTGCATTACGAGGAAAAACTGGCATAGTCTTAGCTGATCCAGATACCATCACTGAACCATTTCTAGACAGAAACCCAAACCCAAAACAACATTTTGAATCAAAGAGAGAATGTCCTTATGGTGAAGCTTCGATCTTTCAACTCGTGACATTTTCTTGGCTCAACCCGTTGTTTGTTGTTGGAAACACCAAACCCCTAGATCAAGATGAAGTACCAAATATTAACACCATCGATTCGGGTCACTTTTCATCAGAGTTTTTTGATGAATGCTTGAAGCAAAATGGAACAGAACACCCTTCTATCTACAAAGCAATCTATCTTTTCACAAGAAAGAAAATAGCAATCAATGCCCTTTTCGCCATTACAAGTGCTGTAGCATCATACGTGGGGCCATATCTTATCAGTGATCTAGTGAGTTTCCTGAACGAAAAGAAGGCCAGAAGTTTAACTAGCGGGTATCTTATTGCACTTGGGTTCTTGGGTGCAAAAGTTGTCGAGACACTAACTCAGCGACAATGGATCTTTGGGGCTCGTCAACTCGGGCTCCGACTCAGGGCTGCTTTGATAGCTCACATATACAAAAAAGGGCTCGTGCTGTCAAGCCGTTCATGCCAAAGCCACACGAGTGGGGAGATAATCAACATCATGAGTGTTGACATCCAACGAATAACAGATTTCATGTGGTACATTAACACATTCTTTATGTTACCTATTCAAATCACATTAGCAATGTTCATTCTCCACATAAATCTTGGAATGGGATCGTTTGTGGGGCTAGCAGCAACCATTTTACTAATGTCTTTGAACATACCTTTGACAAGAGTTCAGAAATGGTATCAATCTAAGATAATGGAGTCGAAGGATGCACGAATGAAGTCAACTTCAGAAGTCTTACGAAACATCAAGACACTGAAGCTGCAAGCATGGGACACTCATTACGTTAAAAAACTCCGAGGTTTGAGGAAGGTTGAGTATGATTGGCTATGGAGATCTCTCAAGCTCAACGCTGTCGGGGCCTTTGTTTTCTGGGGTGCACCAACTTTCATCTCTGTGCTGACTTTTGGAGGATGTGTTCTGATGGACATCCCACTCACAGCCGGACGAGTTCTTTCTGCATTAGCTACATTTCGAATGTTACAAGATCCTATATTTAATCTACCTGATTTACTAAATGTGATCGCGCAAGGGAAGGTATCTGCAGATCGCGTGGCTTCTTATCTCCAAGAAGAAGAGATTAAACCTGATACAGTCGAGTTTGTTCCAGCAGGTCTCACAGAATTCGACGTGGAGATCGAAAATGGAAGGTTCAGCTGGGACCCGGATTCAAGAAATGCTACTCTTGATCAGATTCAGCTGCAAGTCAAAAGGGGGATGAAGGTAGCCATTTGTGGAACCGTTGGGTCTGGAAAATCTAGTTTGTTGTCATGCATACTTGGTGAGATGCCTAAGTTATCCGGGACAGTGAAGATAAGTGGTTCGAAGGCTTATGTTCCTCAGTCTGCATGGATCCTGACGGGGAACATTAGAGAGAATATATTGTTTGGGAATGCTTATGATAAAGCAAGGTATGAGAATACAATCAAAGCATGCGCGTTGAGTAAAGATTTTGAGCTTTTTTCCACTGGAGACTTGACAGAAATTGGGGAAAGAGGGATAAACATGAGTGGAGGCCAAAAGCAGAGAATTCAGATTGCACGTGCAGTGTATGATGATGCTGATATATATCTGCTTGATGATCCATTCAGTGCTGTGGACGCCCACACAGGAACCGAACTCTTTCAGGTTTGTAAGACATTTATTCTTTAGATCTAACATTTGGATGTTTACCAATTACTCGCCAATTACCACACAGAACTGAAACAGATAAGCTCTAGAAAATGACTGCTACATGACATTGTTATTTTCATCATGTTCAACCAAAAATTTCCAAAATTATGCAGAAATGCCTTCTCGGGGTGCTCCAGAAGAAGACAGTTTTGTACGTTACACACCAGGTCGAGTTTCTTCCAGCTGCAGACCTCATTCTGGTAAGCTAAAAGGCGTGTTCTCAACATCATCTTGGACTTTCTAATGATAAAATTCTAATCAGGTAATGCAAAATGGAAGAATTGCTCAAGCAGGAACCTTTAAAGAACTTTTGAAACAAAACACGGGGTTTGAAGTTCTAGTTGGAGCTCATAACCAAGCTCTAGAATCAGTACAAGCAGTGCAGAGTTCAACCGATGTACAAGCACCAACAGGAGACGAAGAATCAACTTTGATCACAGAGCTTGGACAAACAAAGCAGGATTCAGACCATAATCTGTGTGTAGACATGTCAAAGCAGGAAGGAAAACTGATTCATGAGGAAGAAAGAGAGAAAGGAAGCATAGGAAAAGAAGTTTATTGGTCATACTTGACTTTAGCAAAAGGCGGTGTTCTAGTCCCCTTCATACTCCTGGCTCAATCTTCATTCCAGCTTTTACAAATTGCCAGTAATTACTGGATGGCATGGGCCTGTCCAACCGACTCAACTGAAATAGTGAACGGGATGGCGTTTATTTTACTTGTTTATACACTTTTGGCAGTTGGTAGTGCAGTTTGCATATTGCTTAGAGCCTCACTTGTTGCTATAGCTGGCCTTCTAACTTCAGAAAAACTTTTCAACAACATGCTTAACAGTGTTTTCAGGGCACCAATGGCCTTCTTTGACTCGACTCCAACTGGAAGAATCTTGAACCGGGTGAGTGACTGCAAGCTTTTCTGGATTCCCATGCGGGTTTTAAGATATAATATTCTTTTCATAAGACATTATGTTGTTTACAGAAAGAATTTATATACACAACATTCAGCACTAGATCATAACTACAGACTGTTAAAATGGTAAATTTCTTTTTCTTTTTAAAAAAAAAAAACAGACTATGACTTGTAACTTCGCAGGCATCCACAGATCAAAGTGTAATAGATTTAGAGATGGCAAACCGTATAGGATGGTGTGCATTTTCAACTATTCAGCTTCTGGGAACGATGGCTGTCATGTCACAGGTAGCATGGGAAGTATTCGCTATCCTTATCCCGGTAACAGCCGTCTGTATATGGTACCAAGTAAGAACTTCTATTAAGCATCCAGCATTGAAGATTATAAAGGCCCTTTTAATAATCATTAATTTTTTTCATAAATTCAGAGATATTACATACCAACTGCAAGAGAATTGGCACGATTAGCAGGCATAGAAAGAGCTCCAATTCTTCACCACTTTGCAGAATCCCTCACGGGTGCAGCAACAATCCGTGCTTTCAGACAACAAGAACGGTTTATTGAGAAAAACCTCTCTCTCATTGACAATCACTCAAGACCATGGTTTCATAACGTGGCAGCAATCGAGTGGCTTTGTTTCAGGCTGAACCAGTTATCAAATTTCGTGTTTGCATTTTCATTGATTCTCCTTGTAACTCTTCCTGACGGAATCATTGATCCAAGTGAGTTCATAAAATTGTTCACAATATTTGAAAACTTACACTCACTAATGGGTTGGTTTGGGTCATGTTAAATGGGTCAAATTACCCAAGCAAGCTAAAACAGATGAAATTTGAATGGGATGTGTTTGTTTTTTCAGGCATTGCAGGACTTGCAGTAACATATGGAATAAACTTGAACGTCCAACAAGCTTCAGTTATATGGAACATATGTAATGCAGAAAACAAAATGATCTCAGTGGAAAGAGTGCTGCAGTACTCAAAACTTACTAGTGAGGCACCTTTGGTGATCGAAGACTCTCGACCACCTAACGAATGGCCAGAAAATGGAACCATTTCCCTTACAAATTTGCAGGTCAGCATGAAAACCAACAAAAGTAAACCACAACATAGATGTCTTTAGGTATTAAATTTCTTAAGTGGTTGCAGATTCGATATGCAGATCATCTTCCATATGTGTTGAAGAACATTACGTGCACATTTCCTGGAAAAAACAAAGTTGGTGTAGTTGGCAGAACAGGAAGCGGAAAGTCTACGTTGATACAAGCGATATTTAGAGTTGTAGAGCCTACACAAGGATTCATTACTATAGATGGTGTAGATATATGCAAAATAGGCCTTCATGATCTAAGATCAAGGCTCAGCATCATTCCTCAGGATCCAGCCATGTTTGAAGGAACGGTTAGAGGAAATCTCGACCCTCTAAACCAACATCCGGATGCAGAAATCTGGGAGGTAAACTTTTTTATTTACTCTAAGCAAACCCTCCTAAGGAGTGCTGTTAAAGGTACACATGTTCCGTTATATGGACACCCTCTTCCTCTATATCTATCTTATTAATTATATATACATACATATATAAAAAGATAGAGAATGAGGTTGTCCTGATAATATCAATAAGTGTCTAAATAACCATGGTCATCGTAAAATATTGCTATCACATGTGACACAGGAAGACTTGTCACATAGCCTGTCAAGTTTTTGGATCTTATGAAACCCCTTTGTACAGTTTATCATCTTCATCTTAGAACCACCAATGGACCCTCTATCTCTAACTCCATCTACAGTGGTTGTTTCTTCACTTCAGCCTCTTATATATGTCCTTCATTTACATTCAAAGCAACCTCTTCTACTTTGACGAGGTCCAGTACCTCACTAGGGCTCTGCCCTGGGCTCATCTAATCCGACCCGTCCGACCAATGAACCCCTAAGACGACTGGTTCGGTATGATTTTAAAAACTACTCGTCACCTTACTATTGCTTGGGTAAAATTGTCATTATTTTGAAAAGTACATAAGCCTATAACAGGATATAAACTTTTTCCATTTAATCATCAGTCATATCATTCATCATTAACTTATAGTTGAACAATATTGTTTCCATCAGGCTTTAGACAAATGTCAACTTGGAGATATAGTTCGTGAAAAGGACGGCAAACTAGAATATTCGGGTGAGATTTTGTACGGATCTTATATTATGAATGAAGTTCCTCTTTGGAACCAAGTATTTGCAGGAAAATATAATATAAGAATAAGATAAAGAAAAAACTAAGGATGTTTTTTGCAGTGGTGGAGGGGGGAGAAAACTGGAGTGTTGGGCAAAGACAATTATTTTGTCTTGGTAGAGCATTGCTTAAGAAAAGCAGCATTCTTGTTCTTGATGAAGCAACCGCATCTATTGATTCAGCAACAGACGGAATTTTACAAAAGATTATAGCTCAAGAATTTAAAGAAAGAACAATCGTCACTATAGCCCACAGAATCCACACTGTTATAGATAGTGATCTCGTCTTGGTGCTTAGTGATGGTAAGTATGTATGATTTCATACTCATTTCTCAAGTGAACTTTGACTTTTAAGGTCAAACTTAAGTATTTTGGCATGAGTATTAATTTGCTTTTCAACAAAAAAAAAGTATAGAAATAGTAAACTTAATAAAAATTGCTAAATAGTGTGGTAAACTTAGATATAAAGTTATACATTTGTTCTTTTTTCTTTCTTGAATTTAGAATGTTTGACTCTCCTAAAGTCAAACTGTATGCCAATGAATTGAAACTAAACTACTTAAATATGATCTTTAAACAGGAAAAATAGCCGAGTATGACTCGCCCGCAAGGCTACTGGAAAGAGAAAACTCATTCTTTTCAAGACTGATAAAGGAGTATTCAATGAGATCAAATTTTGACAAATAGTGATCCAACTCAAAGCACCTCCACAACCACGTAAGGGGATTATTTGGATCAATTGTTGAAAGCTAGTATATCTAATTGCTTTGTAGATGAAGATACATTTCTATTCACATATATTGTGCTCAAACCTAGATTACTCTTATCAAATAAGTTAAATGAAAATAAATATGCTTAGAAAATGCTATATGAATGTAAAATACTGAGTTTCACTTATTGTATTAACTGCCACTAAAGCAATTTATCTTTAAGATGGAATTAGTATGTTGCGTATCATCCGCCTTCGTGCATCATGATCCATATTATATGTATACAAACTCATTGGCTTTTTAGATCATTAATCGTACATAACTTTTTGTTAAAAACAACCCAAATTTTTTTAGAGATTATTCTTAAACCTCAAACTAGACTGATAGAATAGCTTACAAGTATTTAAAAAAAAAAAGACCAAGTGTACAAGTTTGTCTTAAAGCCTAAGTTCTGATACACATCAAACAAACTTTAGAGGCTTCTGAAGACAATCTTTAAAGGACGCGAAATTAATTATTAGAGACAAACAAATGTCTATGAATGGTTAAAGAACAAACACCAAAGAGATGGAAAAGTCTAATGATGTAGCCCGCTTCACAATAGACTACAACTTGTCAAAAAGATGTATTCTTCAATGTAAACAATAAATCAAGAAAGACACAAGAAACATTGAAAATTGATGGCAACTCTTATCTTTAAAACTTCAGCTTGTATATTCTCTGAGTGAGAAAAATCTTTGAAACTGTTTTATCTGAATCGTGCTTAACTATAAATCATCATATGTTCATTCAATACAATACATATAATTCCTTATATATTTTTTATGATAGTCTTGATTTCTCCATCCGTTAAAATCTATATCTTTGTTGAGGTCATTCCAGTCTCGATAAGGAGAACAATGTTGGGTTTGTAAAGGCTTATGGGTTTAGGCTCAAGTTGGCAACAAGAATAAATAAGGCTCGGACCCATATTATTTTTCTTGTTCACAAAGTTTGTAATCTAAATTCAATCTCATAAATACTATACTATGCAATTGTAATTTTCAGCACCTTATACTAGTAAAAGATATTGACCGAACCACATTACATCTTGTGTTAATTTCTTACAATCGTTCGCGCATGTGTGTTGAGATCTATATTTCATTGTATAAACCCTAACAAATGATATCAGATGCTAGGGTTTTGATTACACACGATTGCATAAAAAACGTTTTGAAGATCACCCGTTCTAGATAAATCATTGATCAAACAAAAAGAAAGATAAGTAGTGCTGCAAATGAACTGCACGTTCAGTAAACAGTTCGTGAACAGTTCGGGGGGGGAGTTCGTTTATGTTCGTTTGTTTAATAAATAAACAAACACGGACAAGAAAGTTATGTTCATTTAGCTAAATGAACGAAAATGAATAGGTTGTATTCGTGAACGTTCGGTAATGTGTTCGTTTACCTTCATTTGTGTTCGTTTATTTAAAAGTTTTGTTTGTGATAATTATGTTAAGTATTATTTATATTTGGTGGATTTTGTGTAATGTTTGTGATTTATTGTAAAATGAATATATGATTGTTTGTATTTGTTGTGTTTAGGAACTTTTCGTTTGTGTTTGTTTATGTTCATGAATATTTGTTTGTGTTCGTTCATATTCGGTAAGTGTTCGTGAACAGTTCACGAACATGTTTATTTCCTTGATGAACGAACATGAACAAAAAATCTCGTTCGTTACATGTTCGTGAGCAGTTCATGAACAACTTATTTTCTTAATGAACGAACACTAAAAATGTTTTGTTCGTGTTCGTCGGTTCGTTTGGGACCCTAAAGATAAGTACATTACTATCATTTCTTTGAATATGTAGTTATAAAATTAAAGCCTCCATCAATTTAACATTTGTTTGTGTTGGGGTTATCAAAAGTCAACAAGAAAAAAACAAATGACAGAATCTTTTATATTTTGTATTTTTGTCTTTAGTGATTAACGTAGAATTCAAGAAGCAAATTGTCTTGTTATTAATTGGCATCGGACGTTAAAAGAAGGAAGAAAACAACTATATGGCTATTTCCTGATTTCCAACTTGAATCTGAGACCGCCTTCGTATGCTGCTGTAGAATGGAGAACCAGCCGAAAAGAACCTCCGTTAGCCACCGAGCTTGGGCGGTCACCACCTGAACACGTTTCGTTTAGGGTTTTGGGCTCAGTTTATTGTTGAATTTAGCTTCAAGTTTTCAGATTATTATTTGGTTATGATTGTCAGGTTTTGGTCTTTTGTTTCGGGTTGATATCGGGTTTTAATTTGACTTTAGGTGTGATAACTAGGTTTGATAATTGGGTGATTATTCTATTTGTTTGTCCAAGCATTCCTTAACTATTGTATCCAGATTCAAAGTCACTATTTCTTAGGTGCATTGTTGAACTTGTCTGTTTACTGTTTTTTAGACCGCATAAAAATGTCATGTGCTATAGAATACCTGTCAAGTTTAGGTGGCCAACCGTTGTTGTGTTTAAACTCTAATTTCAATCTTAGCTCGATTTGTAAACAAATTGTGGTTTGAGACAATGGCCAAAAGCAGGAAACTTCAGATTGAAAAGTTTGATGAAAAAAACTTTTGTTGGTGGAAGATGCAATGGGGGATTTGCTAACTCAAAAAGATTTGGACATGATATTGGGTGATAAACAAGAGAAATTAAGTTCAGCTAATTGAAGACTTTGGATAAAAAGAAAACAAGTTATTAGACTGTCACTTTGCATTCAATATCCTAAAAGAGATCACGACGTGTGGGATCATGGATACTTTGTCTAATATGTACGAGAAACCTTCAATAACAAATAAGGTTTTCTTGATACGTAAACTTGTGAACATAACAATGAAGGAAGGTAGCTTAGTAACGACATACATTAACACCCTGAATTTGATTTTATCAAGATTAGTCTTAGTTGGGATAAAGTTTGATGATGAGGTTCAGGTGATACTGTTGTTATCATCTTTGCCAAACAGTTGGTCAGGAACTGTTATCGCTATTCCAGTTCTTCGCGAACCAATGGATTCACTTTTAAAGGTACTCGAGATCTTGTTTTGGACAAGGACGTTAGAAGGAAGAATTCAGGTGAATCATCAAATATGGAGTTGTTGAATGTTGGTAGAGCTCAAGAAAATAACATAAATAGTTGGAGTTGGGGAAGAAGTTCATCTAACCTAGGAAGAATATGAACTGTTTGAGCTGTAACGAGATGGGACACGCTAAGAATCAGTGTACAAATAAGAAGGAATTGAACACTGCTATTGGAGATTTTTTTATGATGACGCATTGATACTCAGTGTGGAAAGTAATGTGGACTCTTGGGTCATGGATTCAAGGGATTCATTTCACACCATGCATTACGGTGAAACGATGATAAATCTGAAACAAAGGGACTTTGATAAAGTACAATTAGGTAATGGTGCAATTCTTAATGTCACAAGTATGGGAGATAATAATCTGAAAACACCATTGGGTACTACCTGGAACATATAGAATGATTCTAGGGTTGAAGACAAAACTCATGTATGACAGTTAATTGGATGAATAGGGACTAGAAGTTGAGTTAGGTAGCGGTAAATAGAAGCTAGTCAATAGTAATCTTGTTAGTGTTCATGGTCTGAAACGAAGATCAATGTATATGGTTGAGGTACCTCTTGAAGGGAGTATGACTGTACCGGTTAAGCAAGAAAAAGTTTTATTCACTAAATCAAATGGGCAAAAGAAGGTTCATCTTACAAGTGTGAAACCTAGTGCTAAAAGGGTTCAAGCAAAACAAGGTCGTAGTTAATGTAAGTTATGTAAGTTAACCCAAGTAGAGGGGTTAAAAGTATCAAAATGGCAAAATATCAAAAAGTTGGTACAAAAGTGGGCATGGTCGCCCACTCTTGCCTGCACACTTTTCCCATTTTGTTCTAGAGAGAGAGAGAGCAGAAAACTCTCGGAAGTTGTAGAAGAAGCAGGAGAATTCGAAGTTTTTGGTAAGAATTCTTGGTTTTGTGATGTTATAAATAGTTCGAGTCTCGGTCATATGCTTAAAAGTGTTATTGTATGTTCGGGTGGTGTATGTGTGTGGGTTTTAGGTGTTAAACACGACTGAGAAAGCTGAAGAGAAGGGTTCAAACCCGAAAGCAGCTAAGGTGAGTTCTAGAACCCCCTTTTTATCATGTTTTAAACAACTTTGGGGCTGGAAAATGCATGTGAACATGTTTTTATTAATAATAAGTTTCTACCCGTATATGTGTGCAAATGCGTATATGGGTGGGTGTATGTTTGGGTGTAAATGATGTTATGGTTATGATTTAGGATGTAATTTGTTGCTTAAAATGTAAGGGTTAAGCTTAGAACATGTTAGATTTGGATTCGGGACTGAAAATGAGTTGACTAGTAAAAGTTAGTTGGTCAAACGTCTGAACAGTAACCCATGCGTCCAACGGTTTAATTTTCTAAGTGTTCCCAATCGCCCAAAAGCTCAACCGCCTACACAGTGCCCAACCGGCTAAGTGCCCATGCATCTAAGTCAGGCTCATGCGGCTGAATAGTGCCTAACCATCTAGAATATTGCTCAGGATGACCAAGTGTTAGGCCCAAACGAAATAGTGCCCATGCGCCTAAATAGGCCCATGCGTCTAAGTGAAAGTTGACTAAGTATAAGTCCGGACATCTGCATAGTGGCAAAACGTCTGAATAGGGTAGAAACGCCCAGATAGTGCCCATGTGCCTAGACACTTAGAATATTTTCTGAAATTTCAGGAAAAACAGAAAGTCTAGGGTTTGACCAAAGTTGACTTATGGGTAATGATTACCCATTTTAAGCATGATTATGGGATGTTTTAGGGTTATGGGATGTACGAATGATGCATGGTTTGTATAATGTGTTATCTTTTAACGATGATTAAACGTATTTATATTATATTGTAAAATACGTTATATATTATGTTATTACTTTACGTAGTATGACAAACGAATGAAAGAACGTAAAGAATAACTTAATGAAAGGAAAGATAACAATGACGAAAAGTGAAACGTAATGAGTGAAAGAATGGCTTGCAACCAAAATGAAAGGAGGTGCACGACCATGTTGTCGTTAGCTCAACTGTGATGCGGGTTAGCTACCCTAAAGGATGCACACAGGGTCAATCATTGAGATTGACAAGGCCCTTTGGTATGCCCTAGGTGACTGGATCAGCTTTGTGCATAATGTTCATGGTTTAATTACCACAGGTCCAGCATCAGCTTCGTGCACAATATTCGGGGTATGACCAATTGGTTTGAATGAATAGGAGAGATGACTTGCCCTAGGTGACTAGATCATCTTCGTGTACAATGTTCGTGGTTTATTACCACAGGTCCAGCATCAGCTTCGTGCACAATGTTTGGGGTATTGTTCATCAATCCATATGAAAGTAAAAGAATGACGTACGAAAGAAAGAACAAAAGTAAACAAGTACAAATGTAAAGAATGATAATAAGTACGTTACGAAAGAATGAAAACGAAAGTAAGAGAATGTTAACGAAAAGCTTGAAATGAAAGCATGCTATGAATATGATGGTGAACAATGAATGTTAAAGAAAGTTAAAAGTAATATTCTCTATCTGTATGTATGATGCATGATCGCGTATGAAAGTAAAGATAGGTTTTAACAAAAGTAAAGTATTTTATTTATAAAACTAGAACTCACTCAGCAATGCTGACTTTTATGTGTTTTCCAGTTGGCAGGTAAAAGTTGTTGAGGATGGCACGGGGCAGCTACTTGGCATTTTTGGGATGGCATCCAT
>BJCO01737413.1:0-13371 GCA_018326465.1 Flaveria floridana
AAGGGCTTGGAGGAGCGGACCATTCCCCTAACTCTAGGATGTAGCCCCCATATGAAACGTGCTACGCCTTTAGATTCAGGTGTCACCAGATGAGGAACCAGTCGAGATAGGGCTAAGAAACGATTGATGTACTCGGTGTAATTGGGACCTTTCATTTCCAGACCCAAAAATTCTACCTCTAGCTTATCAAGTTGATTGATGGGGCAATACTTGTTGGTTAAAAGCTCTCTGAATTCTGTCCAGCTTATTCGACTTGCAGCATTCCTTCCACGTGCTTGAGTGATCGACTTACACCAATCTAATGCCGATCCTTTCAGTGATTGAGAAGCGAATTTCACCATATGGTCTATTTTGCATTCACTGATATCCAAAATAGCTTCCACCTCGTCAATCCATCTATAAGTCTCTATAGCTCCATCGGTGTCGTAGAAGTCCTTGGGTTTACATGCCATAAAGGTCTTATAGGAGCACCCATTCCAAACAGAAGATTTAACATGGCTAAATGGATTATGAATGGATTCATATTCAATCTAGAGAGAGGTAAAATGAATAAGTATTTGATGTATCCTAGATTCCTTCAGTTGATCATCAATGAAGATCATCCAGATCTATATGTATATGGAGTAGAAGGTGATAGACTTGAACTTGAGCACGTTTCAGAAATTGTGTACATGAGATAAGCTGTTATTATTGGAGCTCCAAATGTTCCTCTATTTGATTATATGAGGAATGTTGCAATGGATAAGGTTGATATTCATTAACAACATTTTCATTTGACTGAGGAGGAACCAGTAGACCCAAATGACTTGATTGAGGATGTTGTTGAAGAGATCATTGAAGAAGAAGAGAATGATAAACATGATGATGAAAGTGATGATGATGATGATGATAGTGCTAATGGTGTAGCTGAGGCACATCAAGCAGATAGTAGTGAAGCTACTGAGTCTGATCATGCTGTTGAGGAATATGATGTTAGTGAAGAAGCTACTGAAGAGCCAATGACTAAAGCTCAAGATGATGAGGAAGCTGATGCTAATGTGCAAAATCAAACATTTGATTTTGAGTTCATGGAAGCTATGTTGTCTGAGCCTGTTTTTCAAAGCTCAACTCCTATTGAATCTGAAGACATTCCAGTTGTTACATCACACAATGTGTCTGTACAGACTGATGATATCATTGATGTGGATGAGATAGGAAAGTTGAAAGAAATCAACATAACTCAAGAAAAAGAAATAGTTGAGTTGAAAGAAGAAAATTTGAAGCTCAAAAAAAGTTATTAAAATGAAGGATGCTGAGATGGTGACTATGGTGAAAGATAAGAATGAAATTATGAAGACTTTTGATGTAATGATAAGAGATTATAATGTAATGGAAGAAAAGTTCAAAAAGCTGACTGGAGAAAATGAAATGATGAAAGAAGAGTTGGCAAAATTAAAAGAAACTCAAAAGTTTGATTCACCTGAGATTGAGATTATATCTGAAATCAATCCAATCAACATTGAAGAAACTACTGCTGTAGACAAGGGTAAAAGGAAGCTAGATGAAATAGATGAATCAGTTTTACCTTAGTCTTCGACTAAAATTCAAAAGCTATCTGAAGTCTAGGAGGAAGGTGAAAAGTTTGTCCAAGAAACTATTAAAGCACTGGATGACATTGAAGAAGAATTCAATGATGACTGGTATGATGAAGTGCTGGAGGATGAACACATTGATGAAGCAAACGTTGAACAAGAATTTACTCCAGTGGAAACAACTCAAGATGAAGTACCAATTAATTTTGAAGAAAGATACAATTTCTTGGTGAAAATTAAGTATAACCGAGTGTTCCTGGATGGCTTGACTGTGACGTAGATAAACGAAGAGTATGAAAAGTGTATAACTGCAGAGTAGTAGCCCAGTGGATCCAAATGAAATTGTAGTGGAGCATGGTGAATGGAATCCATTACAAGAGAGCATTAATGTTGAAGAGATGCCAAGCTTAGAACTTCACCATCCAGATCTTAACGAGATGAGCGTACTAGCTTTGAGATCTTGGCTACAAGCTACAAATTATCCATGGAAAAGACTGAAGAGACTTCAAGGAGAATCATTGAGGAACCTTGTTAGAAGCTTTCAAGCTATCGAGAAACAATCTAACAAGATGATCATACTGGATACTGATAATCCTCAATACCTTGAGATAACCAAGAGAACAAGAATGTTAAAACCACAAGAAATCCGGTCAATGGCTCAACAGACAAATGTATATGAGACAATGAAAGTGCTTATGAAAATGTTTCCAGAGATAGAGAAACAAGCTTACAAAGTTTCTCTTGATCAGAAATAACTATTCAACAAAGCTAGATCGACTGGAGACTTGGTGAGAAATGTATTGCAAAAAGGACAATCAATCACTGAGCTGCTGAATGCTATGATTGCTCCTGATTCTACTAACCAAGTTAAGATTGTTGCATGGAAATACAATGAAATATTTGATGCCTTCCTGATTAAACGAGTAAATGTTGTGTGTGATGTATATCATTTTTCTCACAGTTCAAGACCTAAAGGAGTTGAATAAACTACCTTTAATCAATCCAACTAAAGCTAAGCATGGTGATATATTTGTTGAGCTGTTAAACAGAGGAATAACAAGAGCAAGTGCATTCTTGGAAACGAGATGCTCGTAGAAAGATAAGGAGTACTTTGCTACCTTGTAGAATTAGTAATCCACCCGAAAGGTATGGTTTTTTCATGGATGGATGTTATGTGGTAGATTCGGATGAACCCACCACTTACCATGATGCAATATCACAATCCGATTGTGACAAATGGCTTGAAGATATAAACGTTAAGATGCAATCCATGCATGACAACCAAGTATGGGACTTGGTTGCACCACCTCTTAACTCCAAACCGGTTGGAAGTAAGTGGGTTTTCAAGAAGAAAACTGATATGCATGGAAACTTGGATACTTATAAAGCAAGACTTATAGCAAAAGGTTTTACTCAAACTTAAAGGGTTGATTATGATTAAACTTTTCCGCCTGTGGCAATGCTAAAGTCTATTAGGATATTATTTGCCACAACTGCATATTATGACTATGAGATTTGGCAAATGGATGTCAAAACCGCTTTTCTAAATAGATATCTTGAAGAAGATGTCTATATGGTTCAGCTCGAAGGTTTTGTCGATCCGCCACATCCTAATAAAGTATGCAAGTTAAAGAAATCAATCTATGGATTGAAACAAGTATCTAGAAGTTGGAATCACCGTTTTGATGATAAAATCAAGAAATTTGGATCCATCAAAAACACTGATGAGGCTTGTGTGTATAAGAAAGCTAGTGGGAGCATCATCACTTTCTTAGTATTCTATGTTGATGACATACTACTATTTGGAAATGACATTCAAACCATGGAAGGTGTAAAAACCTGGTTTGGAAATTGTTTTTACATCAAGGATCTTGGTGAAGCCGCCTACATCTTAGGAATAAAGATTTACAGGGATAGATCAAGGCGGTTGATAGGTTTAAACCAAAGTGCATACATTTATAAAATCTTAAAAAGGTTTAACATGGAAAACTCTAAGAAAGGTTTGGTACCTATTCAAAGAGGAACGATATTGAGTGCTTCTCAATATCCGAGCTCAAAGGATGATCAAGTGAAAATGAAAGGAATCCCACATGCATCAGCTATAGGATCTATCATGTATGCTATGATATGCACTAGACCGGATGGGTCATGCACTTTGAGCATGTCAAGCAGATACCAACAAAATCGGTGAAGTAGCCATTGGATGGCTGTTAAGAATATATTGAAATATCTTAGGAGGACTAAGGATATGTTTCTAATATATGGCTCTGGTGAGGAGGAACTCGTTGTAAAGGGTTACACGGATGGGAGTTTCCAAACTGATCGAGATAATTCTCGATCACAATCAGGATATGTGTTTGTTATGAATAGTGGAGCAGTCTCTTGGAAGAGCGCAAAACAAGATGTGGTAGCATTGTCCACTACTGAATCTGAATACATCTCTGCCTCTTTGGCAGCTCAAGAAGTTGCGTGGATAAGGAAGCTCATTGCCAACCTAGGAGTGGTCCGTACCTCTCAGGACCCTCTAGAGATCTTTTATGACAATGATGCGATTGCTCAAATCAAGGAACCCCGTGCACATCAAAAGACAAGGCACATTGAGCGGAGGTTTAACTACATAAGAGATGAAGTTGAAAAAGGAAAAATATGTATTTGCAAAGTTCACACCAATCAAAACATTGCGGATCCACTCATGAAGCTCCTTGAAAGGCCAAAGCATGAGGCTCATACTTGTGCCTTAGGACGTTGATATTCTAGTGATTGGGTTTGATCTATTTAGAATTTAAATAATGGAACAATTGTTATTTTGACTCTTTCATATGATTATGGTATTTTGAGTTATGTTCCTTTTAGCATGTTTAAATCCATGAATAAATTAAATATTCTAAATGTCTGTAGTCGATCATACTTGTGGGAACAAATATGAAGGTAAGACTATGATGAACTTGGATTGGTGGATATTTATATGATATGAATATAGAGCAAAAGGTTGCTACCAAAGTTCATAGATATTTGTAGGATGCAAATATTGGACTGACCCGCTCTCAAATGTTACTGCATAGAATCTTCGTGATTGATCATAAGTAAATTTAAGTAAAGGAGAACATCATAGTATCCTCAGACCTGAGATACATATTGGGTCTTGATGTTCACCAAATATCATACTTTGACCTAGTTCTTCGTTGTTCTAAAATATGGACACAACATAAGACTAAGTTTAGGTGTGGTATAAGGTAATCATGAGAGACGTATGTAGTCAAGAAGGGATTTGTCACTCTCATTCATTAAGAGGAAGATGTCCAAGGCCTGCTAAATATAAATCAACAGAGAGTGATCACTCTGTGTCTCTGGATTTGACAAGACATCTATGACAAAAGGATAAATGATAGATTCACCTAAATCATTTCAAGTAAGGGATTTGAAGAAGATGATGTTATTGAATGACACTTCGTCATACATATTAGGGGTAGTAAACCGTTGTTAGGCGGTATTTACTACTTGTATCAATCTTCTATGTATCTTGTGCAAGTGGGAGATTGTTAAACTCGGTCTACCCAAGACACATATTAAATTGATATGGCTAGTACGTTATGATCCAAGTCGGGTCATACCCAACAACAAGCTAGACAAACACTATGATATTTATTATAGATATGATCTTGCAAGAAGTGTCCATCATTGTTATACTCGGTCAGCCCAATACACATATAAATTGATGTGGCTAGTACGTTATGATCCAAGTCGGGTCATACCCAATAACAAGCTAGACAAACACCATGATATTTATTATAGATATGATCTTACAACTAAATACTAACACTTACGATATTTTGAAAATGGGTTCCTATATATTTGCACTTGAGGAATAAATAAATTATATGGATAATTTATTTAGAGAGACTATCTTATGATATTATTTAAGTTGGTTAAATAATATACATATGATAATGGTTATAATATATTGCATGTACCTTATAGGATATTAAAGTTGTTACATGTCACATTATTTATTTTGTGACTTGTGTAATGTGATTATTTATCTTGTGACTTGTGTAATGTGTTAGTGGGTGTTCTAAAAAAATAAAATAATTAAAAGGGGCCAAAGTGGCCGCCCACTTTGGTGGGTCTTCCCATTTCTGCTTTTGAATTTTGAATGCCTTAAATGGTTCTTGAAAACGCCCACTTTCAACGACTAACCATTTTACATGCAATTAACCACTAACCATGAAACTCTCCTCCCTCTCTCCCCTCTCTTGCTCTCGGCTGAAACAAGGGAAAAAGAACAAGAATTTTCTTGTGTAGTGCAAAGTGTAAGATCCTAGCAAATAAGGTGTGTTGTTAGTGGCTTGGGCTATACAAACTTGAAGCTCTCTCCACTGAAAGTTAGCCATTCGTCATCATCTCTTTCACTATTTTTTCTTCCTGAAAGGTAGCATTTCTTGAACATACTATGGTTGTTATCTTGAAAGCATGTTTACTTCGTATATGGATCCTTGGTTTGGGTGTTTGTTTATATGTAAAATCGGTTTTATATTCACATTGATAACAAGATTTAAAACTAACTTATCCGCTGCGTTTTTTCATATAAATGGGTTTATATGACTTTGATAATCTTGTTAAAAACCCAACAATCATCTGCTTTGTCAGCAAATTTGGCTACTTCATCTTTGGTATTCAAGATGGTGTAAGGATATCCAAATGATCTAAATTCAGTACCTTGACCATATCTTATGGTCTTGACCTTGTGATCACATTGATTCTCAATTTTCAAAATGATGTTCTTTAAGATCTCAGAAGTCTCATCCTTAGTTCATAGGAAGAAGACCCAAGTGAATCTTGTGAAATCATCTGTGATCACCAAACAGTATGAGGTCCTTCCTAGACTCATTACACTGGTGGGGCCAAAGAGATCCATGATAGAGTCCTTTTCCTTTGGCTTGTGAGACACCTTATGTTGCTTGCCTTTTAAGCATGCAACACAATGATCATCACTTGTAAACTCTTTATTTGGCATTCTTCTTACCAAATCATTCTTAATTAATTTTTTCATGTTTTTAAAGTTTACATGGCATATACATTAATACCAAAGGAAAGACTCATCACTATTTGCTTTAGATACAAAGCAAGAAACTTCTCGTGAGAGAGATGTTTCCTACAAGTCCATCTTTTATATGTTCCATTACTTGGGGCTCTAAGCAGGATATGCTTTTAAGGAATGACCGTCCTGGACTTGAGAACAATGCACTCATGCTCAGTGAAGAGCATGTGGTATCTCTGATCACAGAATTAGGATACACTCAGTAGATTATACCTAAGCTCCTTGACAAAGTTTCCCTTTTACATGTTGAGGTTACCATTTATGACCCTGTTCCTTCAAGTATTGTAACCACCTGCATCTCTCCAAAAGCAACTGGCCCTCCATCAATGTTCTCAAAGTTTTAAACCAAGGAGCCTTTGTGTGTCATGTGCCTGGAACAACCACTATCAATGATCCATACATTTTTTTGGTCTTTAGTTGTTCCTACACAAAAAAGATGGACAGTTATATTTAGAAATCCAAGCCTCATTGGCCTTGGGCTTGTCAAAGTAGACTGAAGATGATGCAATAGTGATTGATACTATGTTCAGACTTTGAGGATCATTTGTTGTTGTTGATGAATAACATTCAGTCACATGGTTTTCCTTTATCTTCCATACCATCTTTGGAAGATTAGACTTGACTTTAATACTTTGGAAGTTTTAACAACTTTGAATGTTTTCAAGACTAGATGTTCCGAAGATCTTGCCTTCACTGCAGAAAGGTTCAGTGCTTCAGAAGCATTTCTTTCTTACAAGACCAAATTTTCCTTCGAAGGCAAGTTTTCACTTGTTTTCTTTTCCATATTGGAGCTTCTAAAAGGAAGAGATTTTCTTTCTAAAGATTTTTCTTCTTATTCTTCTTCTTCTCAGAAGTGTTCTTCTTGGTCTCGTGGATAGTACTTTTAGGATTATAGATGCAATTTTAACAAAATCAGAAGTACTTCCACACATGATACAATCAACTGGCTTCCTTCTGAGAGTCTTCCTTCGAGTAGAAGGCTGAGCTTGATCACTTTCCATTTCCATCTTCATCTTCTCAGATGATGCAACAAGCTTCTTAGGGTGAGGCTTGCTCTTGGAGCTGGATGGTTCAGGTTGTGTAGTAGTGGTACACAACTGATCAGCCTTTTTTCTTAATAGGGATGAGTTGGACATGAACTTGAACTCCTGGTACTAGAGTCCATAGTCATATCTCCACCATTCACCATTTCAAATCCTGCAGAGATAAAGACTTGTTTCTACTTGGAGTTGTAAGTGGCCTTGATCTCTTGATCCTTCCTTGATCTTCTCTTGGTTGCTCTGATCAAGTTCTACCTCTTAGACTTTATCATCCCTGGTTCTTTCCTCTCCTTAGAAGAATAGTGACCCTTCTTAGAGTGATCTTCTTCACTCATCTCAGATCCATCCTTTACTATCTACTCTTTGTCCTCTTCTTAAATGGGGTCTATAAGGGGAAGCACATCTTGACAAGTTTCACAACTTGGAGATCTTAAAGATAGTAGAGTGTGTGGAGGAGCTATCCCAGTAGATCCAGTCCCTGCTTGTTCTAATAATACACTTTTGCATGTAAGGATGAGGATATAATATTCTTGAAGTCTCTTCTTCAAGAGCACATTTTTCTATCCTAGCTTTGCTAATCATAATCAGTTAACTTAGTGATAAGATCTTTGATTTGAGTCCTGTAGTTGGTATGTTCATGCTTAAGAGTTGAAATGGTTTTCTCTAGATCTTTTATTCTAATTTTATAATCATTTTCATCTCTTTTAAAATCAGCTTTTAAGATGTTTAAGGACTCAAGGTCAGATCTTATCTCTAAGTTCTAGTTTCTATATCTGTTAACTTTGGCAATGCATTATGTGGTACAAATATGTTCCAATACCTTGGCTTCTTTATGATTAGCCATCAGTGCTTGATTTGGAGATGCATCTCCAACCTGGAAGCTCCAATCAAAACCTCCTTCTTCAACAAAAACTACAACTTGCTGCTTGTGCTTTGCCACCATTTGTTCTTGGTGCCTTGCACTCCCTAGCAAAGTGTCCTATTTGGATGCAGCTGTAACAATTCACTTTACTTTTGTCCAACCTAAACTTTCCACTAGTTGTATTGCTGGAAAACTTCTCCCTGTCCACTTGTAGAACTTCTTGGCTCTGTGAGTGAGAAGAGCCATCTGTTGGACTATTTCCATGTACTCCATATCATTTGGATGGATGTAGTCCAAGTCTTCAAGGGTGAAGAGAAAGTTTCCACTGTTTTCATCAGTAGACACAAAGGCTTAAGAAGATCTTGTCTCTTGGAATGGGCTTGCTTGGATCTAGCTCTCCCTTGGTATCTCCTGGAAGGTGATGAAAGGACACTTTTATGAGTTGTTAGGGTACTAGATGAGATGATGTTGTGGTTCTCTGCAATCCCTTTCAACCAAATGAAGGACAGAACTCTACTGATTGTTGGAGTTGCCAAATGGATTTTGCATGTTAATTTCCATCTGGTATCCACTAAGGCTACCATACAACTCAGTGAGAGTAAGGGTCTTCAAATTTTCAGTACACTTAATGACCACAAAATGGTGTGTCCATTGTTTAGGAAGGGAGGACATGAACTTTCACACAATGTCCCTATTCACAAGAGTTACTCCAACATCTATTACAGTATCTATAATCTCAACGTACATGAAGTATTGTTGAGTCATGGTTTGCTGCAAGAGGTCTTTCTTGTTCTGTTTTGCTTCATTTGACCACTCATACATTAGTTTCATTGCATCCCATAGTTGCTTAGTAGTTTTGCACTTCTTAAAGCCTCTATAGATAGAGTATGGAAGAGCAGTTACAAATCATCAATTGCAGGATCGGTGTTGGTATCTCAACACAATATTTTCTCACAAACTCACTAAGTCTCACTCGATTGATGATGTGGAATCTCAGAAAAAGTTGATGATAATATACTAAGTTAATGAATACATGAAATGGGTTTTCAAGATACTTGTAGATATTACTTCTCAACTCAGTGTTTACAAGAGTTTTACAAAGCATGCATAATGAGTTACATTGAGAAACTATATATATGACTATTTACAACCGGTTATACTTTGAAAACCAGCTGGAACTTACATCTACACAAATACTACATTGCTAGAAGTAAGGTATCTAAGATAAAATACTATCCTAGATTAGATAGTCATGACATGTACATGACTTACCTTTTGTTACCTACTAAAGTTGGTAACTATACTAACTGATAAAAGGTGAATAGTGGAATAAAGTATGGTCAACTATATGGGCGTAGGAAAACACCATGCAGTGTAGCAGACTTGACAGCATGTGTCAGTCAGACCATACTTATGTCCATTGGTCCACAATTGATTCTTCTAAAGGTAAATTAGCTTTAGAAGAATAAGTTCTTCCGAGGCCAATTATACTTCAGAAGAATCAACTTCTTCTGAGTCTTTTGCAAGTCTTCAGGACTTCATTCTTTAGAAGGCTTTGCCTTGGGTCTTTCAAGTTCAACATTTCGGAAGGAAAACATACTTAACCTCGAAAGACGTATTTGGAAGCTCTTCACACTTTAGGCTTCGGAAGATTTTCAGTTTGTCTTTGGAGGAGTTGCTTTTGCTTCAAAAGACTTTCTTCAGTTGTACTTTATGGTGGTACCGACCTCATTTGATCCAACAAACCCCCCTAGGCTGATGCTACCAATACTTCACTCTCTTGTTTTTCTCAAAACTTTCAACAACAAGGAAAGGGGGTATTTGTCAGTTTTCTTATTCTTTCCAGAAGTGGTGCTGAGAAGTTTGTACAAGCCATTGGTAGAGAGGATGCCCAATCTATTATTGTAAATGACATGTACTCTTTGTTGTGGTCCAATGGGAATTATAGTCATATTCCCATCTAACTATAAAATTTTAAGTAGTGCCTTGAATCATTTAAAGGAATGAGGTTCCATTAGTAGTGGCACCTTCTTCTTCTTCCTTTCTCAACTTCAAGTCCTCTTCAGTTCTTGCCTTACTTGTTATCTCAGCAAGATGAAGGCCACCTAGATGATTTCTGATGTGAGCGGCTACTTGGGAGTTTGAGGGATTGGAGAATGGCTTCTCTTCTAACTTAGCAATATCAAATCTGCTTGAATGTAGAAGAGATTGTGTGTCAAGTCTGTTGACTTCACCATTCTCTCTTTCCATAACAAAGTTGTAAGAAGAGTCATCAAACCTCCCTTGGACAATTTTCTTCCTAGGAGTGAGGGGCTTATTTGGCAGTTTATCCCCTTTCATGGTGTCCAGTAAAGTCACTAGTCTTCTTCTCAGCTTCTTCTCTTCTTCTCTAAGGGAGTCAGAGTTTGTAGCCAAGAGTTGAAGAGCTTGGTCCAATGTTCCTCTGGGCGGATCCAGGAATGCATCTCTTTTGAGGGAACATGAAGAGCCATCAATGTATCTCAGTGTTATGGACTCTACCTCATAAGAGATGTCACTCAGGGTTGTGTAGTTCATGAGCTTTTCTTTGATCTCCTTGAACTGCTTTAAGGTTAGAGCTCAGATGGTTCAGAGGATGGCTTGGGTAATGGTTGGGTTTTAGGTTGTGTTTTGGGTTTTAGGATGACTAGTGGTGTTGGTGGTTAAGAGGCAATGGATGATGGCGAATTAAGGCTAATAGTGTAGGTTCAGGTGTGTAAGGTTCAATAGTAGGTTCAGTTTTGATAGGGAAGGGAAGAGGTGTGGGCTCAGGTTTTGTTGGTTATGGTTTGGGTGTTGGTTTGGGTACCATCCTCTGTACATTTTGAGCTTAGTATACTTTTTCCCTTCTTCCTAAGTGAATGTCAGCTTTGATATCACTAACATGTCACAGTAAATTCTTCTCATACATGGGCCCTACTTGCCTGCTTGTGAAGCCGTGAGCCCTGAGATAAACTTTCATCCCGACTTTGTCTCCCACCTTCTTGGAAGCCGCAAGTCTGGCCTCCTCCTCCCTCTTCTTCTTCTCCTTCACCTTCCCTCTTACAGTTTTCTTCCTCTCCTTGTTGATCTGATCTTGTTCTTCGTTAAAAAAGAAAAGGATTATTTCATTTTCATGAGGAGTCAGCTCCTCCTGAGAATAGCCCCTTGAACATAGGAAACTCTTCAACCTCTACCTTTGTTCATATTCTTCTCTCTTTTCTCCTCTTCTCTTCCTCTTCGGCCAACCTTGTTGTTTCCTCCTGCTCCTTTTGTAGCAGGGTTGCCTTCTCTAGTTTTATATGCTCATCAAGTAGGAGTAAGAGTATTTCTTCATTATCCACTCCTAGATTGATGAGCCTATCTATCACCTCCACTCTTCATTTATTGTTGATAGACTCTTGAGCTTTTGCTGCTGCATTGCTGCTTGCAGCTAGCAACTTCTCAGTGTTGAGTCTACCATTTCTTTTAGCTTTTCCAACCTTTCTTCTTCAAGAATCTCCTCAGTTGTCATCTTCCTTTTTCCTTTAGGATCTGAGGAAGATTCAGCCTTTGGAGATTCTGGCTTGGGTGATTCAGGTTGGGGAGAGTGGGGTTGAACTTGTGATGTTGAAGAGAGAGGGATTTTGAGAAAGTTCTCACTGTTTACCTCAGAGGCTAGATCAAGGATAGCATCTCAGACTGTTTTTTGGCAGGATAAATCCCCTTATTATAGAAAGAGATTCTGATGGGTTTTGTCACATGTAAAACAAGACTAGTTTAACCATTTAAACTATAAAAACGCAGCGGATTAAAGGTTTTAACATGTGGTTTATAATCTGAAAATTTCACCATTTGAAAGCTCAAACAAAACCCAAGAAAAGGATCATACATATATGTGAAATAGTATGCTATTAAAAACAAAACAACAACCATAGGGTGTGCATTGAAAACAACCTTTCAAGCACAAGATACGTGGATGATGAGTTGAAGAAGAAGATGTTCTTGAATGTCTAGCCCTCAAGAGAGAAAGCCTCAAGATGTGATACCCATAAGCCCTTCCAAACACCAAGCTTGTTAGGGAGCACAACACCACAAACTCCTTCCAAATCACCTTGAAAAACCGAAGATTTCAGCCTTCTTGAAGCCTTGAATCCGAAGTTTCAAGCCTTGTTTGAGAGAAAGTTTTCTTGCTTAAGTGTGTGTGAGAGATGTGTGTTTGATTATGGAGTGTAAGAGTGAATCAAGTCTTGCACAAGCCAAGAAAAATGGGTGGAGTCCCAAGGCCAAGGGGCGACCGAATTTTTGATTTAAAATGGGTTCCCCCCATTTTATTTCCTTTATAAAATTTACACTCTTTTAAACCCTTATTTTATAAAATTAAAACCAATTTTAACTTTATAAAATTAACAAACTTTTATTTGTTATTATTTAACCAACTTAAATAATGAAACAAATAATTTCTCATGAACAAATTATCCACATAATGTTGTTCATTTACAAAAGCAATATTTTAGAAAACCCATTTTGTAAATTGGTGTCAATATTTTTTTGTATGATCTCATTAACGAATAAATATTTATTGGTGTTTGTTTGGCTTGTTATTGGGTATGACCTGACTTGGATCATAACGTACTAACCACATCAATCTTGTATGTGTCTTGGGCATATAAGTTCGAACAATCTCCCACTTGCACAAGATTCATAGAAGATTGATGCAAGTAGCAAATACCGCCTAACAACGGTTTACTACCCTTAATACGTATGACTAAGTGCCATTCAATAACATCATCCTCTTCAAGTATCATACTTGAAATGTTTTAG
>BJCO01737417.1:0-10209 GCA_018326465.1 Flaveria floridana
CCCGATCGGAGACTATCCATCGTCCCGGGCTCCAAATCCATCAACACAGCACGACGAACAAACCGACCGCAACGACGAACAAACCGATCGCAACTCGCTTCATTGTAGTACACATTCACACGCTCCAGTTGCGGGGGCCGGTGGTGCGGTGGCTCCGCCGACGGCTTCGGTGTCGAAGGAGGGGGATCGAAGGAGAAGGGGTGTGCGGTACTGTAGACACTATTCATTTCCTATTCACCCACTTACTTTTTAAATATATAGGATAATACTATTCCTAATCTACCATTACACAAATAATATTTGGTGGTTGTACATTTTTCCAGGTGAGCGAGAGATCAGGTCCAAAGTATAATCCAACCCAACATCTTTATTATAATAAAGCCATATTAATTCTTTAGTGCAACAAAACGACATAAACATAATATATTATAAAGTTACCAAAACTTGTGTGTATAAACAAATACATATTTACAAAAAAAAAATAATAAAGGCATGTCAATCATATGATTATGTAATCAACCAACGTCTTTATTATTATAAGGGTATATTAAAAACAGACTAATTGTTAGACTTTTTAAAATATCAAAAGTATTATTTTGAATTATAATTATAAACGTATTTTTGGAAACTATAAAGGAGATGTCTTTTTTGTTTATGGATAAAACATTTCTGTAGAAGACTTTATCTACAGCCATAAGATTAAAAGGTAAGATTACCAACGTTACTTCAAGTGGAATTACATCTTTGTTGTAACTAGGTGGTCTTACGGCACATTCTAGGTTTTTAGTTCCTTTGAACTTAAACGAGGACTCATGTCATATAAAACCAAACAGTGGCATTGCACATGTACTAAAAAAATGCAAACTTGATATGGGATGAAGCCCCAATGATACACAAACATGATTTTCAAGCATTAGGTAGAAGTCATGAAGATATAATGGATTGTGATATCGTAGATAACTCTCAGATGGTATTTAGAGATAAGGTTATCGTTTTTGGAGGCAACTTTAAACAGATTCTACCAATTATTCCAAACGGAAACAAACTTGATATTATAAATGCATCTTTAAGTTCATCATACATCTGGCTACACAACAAGGTTCTTAAACTAACACACATAGAACAATGATGTGGTTAGTACGTTATGATTCAAGTCGGGTCATACCCGATAACAAACTTAGCAAACAACAATAAATATTTAATTGATGATATGATCATGTAGTTAAATATTTACACCAATTAGAAAATAAGTTTTCTAAATAAATTGTATGTGGGATGGAACAACTTATAAGGATATTTTGTTCATGGATATTATTTGTAATGTTATTTAAGTTGGTTAAATAATATCAAATAATAAAAGTGTATGTATAAGTTATATAATTAAAAGGTTAATTACATAACTAAGTGTAAACACAAGGTTACATACCTATGTTAACAATAATAATATTAATCATACAAAGATTTTACAAACTGGCTTTTGGATATAGGAGAAGAAAATCTGGTGTCTCCAAATGATAGTGAGGAAATCATTAACATACCTAAAATCTTCTTATTTCTAACTCGCATTATCCAATTTTTGATTTGATTGATTATGTATATACTTCAATTCTAGACATTTATCAAAGTGAAGGTTTTTTCCGAGAAAGGGTAATTATAGCACCAATTAATGAGGTGGTTCAAGATATTAATGATCGCTTGTTCTCATTATTTCCAGGTGATCAAATGGAATACTTAAGCTCATATAGTATATGCCAACAAAACCATGTCAATTCTAATTTGATGAGACGTTATACTCATCTGATGTTTTGAATGAACTTAAAATATCAGAATTGTTAAATCATAACTTAGTATTAAAAGTTGGAGTCCTAATCATGTTGCTTAAAAATATTAATTAAAAATTGATTATATGATGGAACAAGACTACAGGTGTTAAGCCTTGGTAGTAGGGTTATCAAAGCCAAAATTATCTCAAGAAGCAATATCGGAGTGCATACATTCATTCCGAGAACAACTTAACACCCTCTGATAAGAATGTATGGTTTATATAAAGGCTGATGCAACCAAAGCAACCAAATGTTTCCTGCATGCATGCACTAAGTACTAAGTAGAAGCTGCTACTGAAGTTTTATACTTAGCACAAGAATTATGCTAAGTATAAAATCTTCAGAAGCTAAAGTTCCTTTCGAAGCTTTATAATTTGCACAAGAATAACATGAAGTATAAAAGCTTCCGAAGCCAAAGACTAAATCTTTTGAAGCCAAATATGAAGTATTTCGTAGCTTCAAAGGCAAAGTCTTCCGAAGCCGAATGAAGTGACGACTGATTTCTTCCAAAGATAGAGATAAACATGCTTTCTCAGATGTACTTTTGCATAAAGCTGGACCACTTTCCGCTGCAACTCTGAAGACTCACTAACTTGCATGAGTTGGTGAAAAGGTTCATGCTTTTACAACTGTACATTGAGGTCTAGAGTTTGTAACTTTCTACTTTATGTACTTTTATCCTTTTTGTAATATAATAAGATGTGAGCTATGACATGTCATAGTCAACAGTCAAAAGGCAATCTGCCTTTTGACTCTACATTGAATTTGTTGTCTTTCAATGTTCCAACTAGCTTTCCAAGTATAGCCAGTTGTAGGATGTAGTATAAAGTATCTTAATGTCTTGTAACTTAAACTTATGCATTGTAACTCTTGTAAAAGAACTTAAGATTAATATACATCATTCTTGAAAACCATATATATATTGTTCTTGAGTTCTGTCTCTTTACTTACTTATGTTCTTTGCATCTTTTTCTTAAAACCCGGTTCCCTATTTGAACTGTTAAGTGTTCTAACACTCTCCACCTTGTGACACTGATTGTATTGACCATCCCTTAACCGGTCCTGCAATTGGTATGAGAGCTTTCCAGGCTCTTGATTATAAGATCTCATCATCTTAAATCTCCTCAGTTCTTATAAAACAGTTAACATCTCAAATGGCAGCATCTAAGTCTGATATGGAAACCGATACCATGGTAAAGTCCCCACTGATCACTCCTGATGATTTTGCTACTTGGTGCCTAAGAATGGAAGGCTTCATCAAGTCACAAGACAGCAGGATGTGGGAGTCTGTTACCAACGGACCTTACATTCCATGCACCTCTTCAGCTGCTGCTGGAGGTGCCATGATTCCAAAGGAAGTGGTTGACTACTCTGAAGAAGATAGGAAAAGAATAGATGTAAATCAAAAAGCCATGACTGCCCTCCAAACTGCTCTTCCAAATGCCATCTACAGAGGCTTCAAGAAGTGTAAAACTACTAAGCAATTCTTAGATGCAGTAAAGCTGATGTATAAAGGGTCTTCTGATGCCAAAAAAAAAGCAGTACCTTCTGAAGCAACAGTTTGAGAATTTTATCTACAAAACTGGTGAAACCATAACTCAACAATACTTCAAGTATGTTGAGATTATGGATACTCTGATGGATGTTGGAGTGAAACTTGAAAATAGGGATATTATGAGAAAGTTCATGTCCTCTCTTCCTAGACAATGGACACACTATTGTGTGGTCATTAAGAGGACTGAAAATCTCAAGACCCTTACTCTCACTGAATTATATAGCATACTCAGTGGTTACCAGATGGAGATGAACATGCAAAATCGATCTGGCAACTCTAGTAATCAATAGAGTTCTGCCCTTCATGTGGTTGAAAGGGATTGTAGAGAACCACATCACCATTTCACTTCTTACCCTGACAACTCATCCAAGGGCCCTTTCATCACCTTTCTTAAGACACCAAGGGAGAGATACATCCAAGGAAGCACATTTCAAGAGATAAGCTCATCACATGCCTTTGTGTCGCATGATGAAAGCACAAGCAAATTTCTCTTCACCCTTGAAGATTTGGAATGTATCCATCCAGATGATACAGAATACATGGAGGTAGTTCAACAAATGGCTCTTCTCACTCACAGATCCAAGAAATTCTACAAGAGGACAGGGAGAAAGTTTCCTTGTAATGTATCCAGTGGAAAGTTTGGGCTGGATAAAAGCAAAGTGAAGTGTTACAACTGTAACCAAATGGGACACTTTGCTAGGGAGTGCAAGGCACCCAGGATAAATGGTGGCCAAGCACAACCCAAGCCAAACTACACTAAAGGAGATCCACATACTGAGAAGCCCAAGCAACAAGCCCCAGTTGCTGTTGAAGAAGGAGGCTTTGATTGGAGTTTCCAGGTTGAAGATGTGTCTCCAAACCAAGCACTGATGGTAGATCTTGATGAAGCCAAGGTATTGGAACATCTTTGTACCTCAGAATGAATTGCTAAAGTAAATAGATATAGGTCCTATAACTTAGAGATGAGATCTGATCTTCAGTCTTTGAACATCTTATAATCTGATTTTAAAAAAGCTGAAAATGAGTATAAGTTAAAAATAGAAGACTTAAAGAAAATCATTTCAACTCTTAAACATGAGTATACCAACTACATGACTCAAATCAAAGATCTCATCACTAAGTTAATTGAGTGCCAGGCTAAGCTAGTGATCACCAAAGCCAAGGAAGAGAAACATGTTCTTAAAGAAGAGACCTTCAAGAACATAATATCCTCATCCCTGCATTCCAAAGTGTGTTATCAGAACAAACAGGGTTTGGGATCTACTGAGATAGCTCCCCCACACACTCTATTGTCTGTAGGATCTCATAGGTGTGGAACTAGTCAAGATGAGCTTCCATCCATAGATCCTAGTGATGAAGAGGATGAAGAGGAGGTAGTGAAGGATGGATCTGGGAAGAGTGAAGAAGATCATCCTAACAAGGGTCACTACTCTCCTAAGGAGAGAAAGAAGTCAGGGATGACTAAGTCAAAGAGGAAGAACTTGATTCGAGCAGCAAAGAGAAGATCAAAGAAAGCTCAAGAGATCAAGGCCACCTTCAACTCTAAGCAGAAACAAGTTTTTATCTCTGCGGGTTTTGAAGTGGTGAAGACTGTGGATGCAACTTTGAACTCTAGTACCAAGAGTTCAAGTTCATGTCCAACTCATTCCTGTAAAGAAATGAAGACTGAGCAGCTGTGTACCACTGCTACACAGCATGAACCATCCACTTCCAAAAGCAATCCTCATCCTAAGAAACTTTCTACAACATCTGTAAAGATGGAGATGGAGATGGAAAATGATCAACCTCAGTCTTCCATTCATAAGAAGACTCTTAGAAGGAAGCATATTTACTGCATTATGTATGGCAGTACTTTTCATCTTGCTAAGGATTGCTCCTACAATCCCAAAAGTACTGTCAACATAACAAGGAAGAAGACCTCTAAGAAGAACAAGAAGAAGAAAGCTTCTGAAGAAATCTGTGTTTCTTCCGGAAGCTCCAAAATGAAAATGAAGACAAGTGAAAATTTGCCTTCAGAAGAAATTTTGGTCTCGAAAGAAAGGAATGCTTTCGAAGCGCTGAAGCTGGCTGTAGTGAAAGCAAGATCTTCCAAAGGGTCAGTCTCCAAACCTTTCAAAGTTGCAAAAACTTCCGAAGCATTAAAGGTCAAGTCTAATCTTCCAAAGATGGTGTTGAAGATAAAGGAAGAACATGTGACTAAAAATTCTTCACCGACAACAGCAAGTGATCCATAAAGTCTAAGTATAGGATCAATTTACTGTTGCATTGTCTTCAGTTCATTTTGAAGAGCCCAAGACCAATGAGGCTTGGGTTTCCAAATGTAACTAGTTCTCCTTTTATTGTGCAGGAACACCTGAAGACCAAAAGAAATGTATGGATCATTGATAGTGGTTGTTCCAGGCACATGACATACAATGGCTCTTTGCTTCAAAATTGATAGAGGGCCAATTGGTTTTGGAGGAAATTCTGGAGGTTACATCACATGAAGGGGCAGAGTTACAAATGGTAAGCTCAGCATTGAGAAGGTAAACTTTGGTAAGGAGCTTGGGTACAATTTACTGAGTGTATCCCTATTTTTTAACTAGAGACATAACATGCTATTTACTGAGCATGAGTGCATTGTTCTCAAGCCCGAGGTGGTCATTCCTCAAGAGCATATCCTGCTTAGAGCACCCTAGAAAGGGAACATGTACAAGATGGATTTGCAGGAAACATCCCCTTCAGGAGAAGTTTCTTGCTTTCTATCTAAGGCCAATAGTGTTGAGTCTTTCCTTTGTCATAAAAGAATGTGCCATGTAAACTTTAAGAACATGAACAAATTAATTAAGAATGATTTGAAAACTGGAATGCCAAAGAAAGAGTTTACAAGTGATGATCACTGGGTTGCATGCCTGAAAGGGAAACAACACTTGGTGTCTCACAAACCAAAGGAAAAAAACTCCGTCACTACTCCCCTACACTTATTACACATGGATCTCGTTAGCCCCACCAGTGTAATGAGTCTAGGAAGGACCTTATATTGTTTAGTGATCACAGATGATTTCATAAGATTCACTTTGGTCTTCTTTCTTAGAACTAAGGATGAGACTCTTGGGATCTTGAAGAACTTTATTCTAAAAATTGAGAATCAAAGTGATCATAAGGTCAAGATCATAAGAGATGATCAAGGAACCGAATTCAAGAACCAAATACTTGACACATTTTGTGATGAGAAAGGTATTACAACGTAATATAGTGCTCCCACGACTCCTTAGCAACACGGTGTTGCTGAGAGGAGAAACAAGACACTTATTGAGGCTGCTAGAACCATGTTATCTAACTCTAAACTGCCCATCACCTTCTGGCAGAGGCAGTCAACACTGCATGCTATGTGCAAAATAGATTTTTAGTAGATAAGACTCATAGTAAGACTCCTTATGAACCATGGCATAAAAGAAGACCTTTCATTGGTTTTCTCAGGTCATTTGGATGTCCCTACACCATCTTGAATACCAAAGATCAAGTAGCTAAGTTTGCTGAGAAATTAGATGATGGACACTTCATTGGATACTCTTCTGAAGCTAAGGTTTATAGAGTATACAATCTCAGAACTAGAGTAGTTGAAGAATCAGCCAATGTGATCTTCAATGAGCACACACCTTGTCTGATTACAACTTTAGCTCCAGTGGTAACTAACCCTACAAATGAAGTTTCTATCAGCACAACCATGACAAATCCAGCTGATACATTTGAGGTGCCTACAAATTCCAGCTTAGGGGCATAAAACATAGATGAAGGAGCTTCAAATATAGGAGGACATGGTGGTGGTGACGGTGATCAAGAATTTTTTGATGCTGATAATCATTCCATTAAAGACAACATCAATGATGTCACACACTTATTGGATCAACCTTCTATTGATAAGTGTGCTAATCTGGTAGGAGACACTTCATTGCCAGATCTAAACTTCTCAAATTTAGATCCGTCTAAACAACTTGCTGTGATCCCTCAACTCAGGATCCACAAGTCACACCCCACCACAAACATCATTGGAGATGTTCACAAGGGAGTGAGAACAAGAGGACAAACCCATGACAAAAATGTTTGTCTACACTCTTGTTTCTTGTCCCAGATAGAGCCAAAGAAATTGACGAGGCTTTGAAAGATGGAAGTTGGGTTGAAGCAATGCAAAGAGGAGCTGCTTCAATTCAAGAGACAAAAAGTTTGGAATCTATGTGCTCTTCCTCAAAGGAAGACTATCATAGGTACCAAGTGGGTGTTTAGGAATAAAAAGGATGATAGAGGACTTGTCATCATGAACAAGGCAAGACTAGTTGTTCAAGGGTACACATAAGAAGAATGAATTGATTACACTGATGTCTTTGCTCTTGTAGCAATACTTGAAGCTATTAGGATATTCCTTTTGTTTGCTGTATCCAAGGACTTCAAGGTCTACCAACTTGATGTCAAGTGTGCATTTTTATATGGGGTGATTGATGAAGAGGTGTATGTCAAACAACCACCTGGCTTTGCAGACCCAGATCATCCTGATTATGTCTGCAAGCTTGATAAAGCTCTTTGTGGGTTGTACCAAGCTCCAAGGAAGTGGTATGAGACACTATCGTAGTATCTCTGTCAGCATTGCTACAAGAGGGGTACTATAGATAGAACTCTCTTCATCAAAAGAACAGGGAATGACTTGATGCTAGTTCAAGTTTATGTAGATGACATTATCTTCGGGTCAACTAATCCAAAGCTCTGCAAAGACTTTGAGAAGCTGATGAAGAATAGATTTGAAATGAGTGCCATAGGAGAACTCAATTTCTTTCTAGGAATTCAAGTGAAGCAAGTTGACAATGGCATTTTCATAAATCAGTTAAAATACATACAAGACATACTTACAAGATTCAACATGACTGAATATAAGAATGCAAAGACACCCATAGCCAGAAACCACTCCCTTGGACCTAATCTTGAGGGGGAGTGTGTAGATGAACATCTTTACAGGGCAATGATTGGGTCTCTTATGTATCTTATAGCCAGCAAGCCTGATATTATGTTTGTTACAGGCATATGTGCATGATATCAAGCCAACCCTAAGATGTCACACCTAGATGCTGTTTAAAGAATTCTTAGATATCTCAAAGGTGACCCTAACCTAGGCCTTTGGTATCCAAAGAATTCTGACTTTAATCTGTATGCCTATACAGATAATGACTATGGTGGCTGTAACATGACTGCAAAGTACACATATGGGGGATGTCAATTCCGTGGTGGAAGGATAGTCTCATGGCAATGCAAGAAAAAATCCTGTGTATCTGCATCAACTGCTAAAGCTGAATAAATTGCTGCTGCAAGCTGCTGTGTTCAAGTGCTTTGGATTCAGAATCAGATGCTAGACTATGGATACAACTTCAAAGAGACTCCTATTCACATAGACAACAACAGTGCTATCTCTATCATAGAGAATCCTGTGCAGCACTCAAGGACGAAACATATCAACATCAGGTATGATCTAATTAGAGATAATCATGAAAATGGATTGATAAAACTAGTCAAGGTTAACACAAATGAATAATCTGCTGATATGTTCACAAAGGCTTTTGATGAACAGAGATTTAAATATCTTATTTCAGCCATTAGGATGATTAACCTTGAATAGATTTTCTTAAAACTTAATCAATATTATTTCTAAAAGGAATTATGTGTCCTAAGTTGCCTAAACTATCACCCACATAAGCCTAAGTTTATCTTGGGAGAAAATCTTTTCAAATGATATTCCTTATAATTTTGAACAATCTTAAATGTAATTTCTTTTAGAAAATATTAACATTACCTTGGGAAGAATTTTAAGTTTTCAAATCAGATAACTACATATAAGAAGTTTACCTTTGGAAGAAATGTTTTTATTTATTCCGAAGCCAAAATATGCTTGCATTTAAAGAACAAATTTCTTCTGAAAGCAATTATGTCTCGGAAAATTTATTCTCTTTAAGAATGAAACTTTCAAGGTTCAATATCTTCCGAAACCAAAGACTCTTCATAAGAGAAAATACTTCAAGTAATTTTTCTTCCGAAGACATTTCTCATTAAGCTAAGGAATATTTTCCGAAGTCAAAATTAAGCTTCGGAAGTTTTTCACAAAACATACGAGGTAAAATTGCCTTCGGAAGAGTTACGACTTCCAAGAAAACTACCTTTTTGGGCACTTTTGTGACGCCCAGAACCCTGCAGGGCACCGGTGGCACGTCACGCAGTTGGATTAATATTTTAAACACACATCAGAGCTTACTACTTACAGCGGAAGACTAAATAACATTACATATTAACCCAACATTTTGAAACATTTTTACATATAGTTGTATTTAATTATACATTTCCCTATTTACATTATTAACAAGTCCTATACCCTATGCCAGCAGCTACTCTGGGATAGCATCCTTATTTAGCTCATGCTCGTTTTCCCTCTATTGTTAGAGGGTCCTTCCTTACCTAACACACATACATACTCAAAACATCAGATAAACTGGTGAGTTCTAAATTTTTATTAAAACATTAACCACATCTCATCACATACAAATGTCATATTTATATTGGCAATTTAATCAAATCATCTTTCATTTTACTTTGTCCCACCAGACTCGTCCCATAGGACTTCAGTTGCCCACATCTAGCAACTTTTCAGTTTCCTACATCCAGAAACTGTCAGTTTCCCACATCCAGAAACTGAAGTTTCCCATACCCAGTAACTATCAGTTTCCCACATCCAGAAACTGAAGTTACTATCTCTCATCCAGTAGGATGTCAATTAATCATCTAGGGTCGTCACCACAAGATGTTCACAAAGCTGAG
>BJCO01737418.1:0-11036 GCA_018326465.1 Flaveria floridana
ACACTCGCAAAAATATAACCAACCGAAAGTGAATCCTCTCACATCCACACGATCCTCTTCCCATCCCAACTCGAAAATGTTCTCTCTTCACTCTCATCATCAATTAACACTCTATCAATGGCTGTTGCCTCCTTTATTTCTTGCAATCATCTCCTAATCTCCCCAAGAGTCACCATCAACGTTTAACCAAATTCTCCACTACCGGAGTTTCTTGGAAACACCCACACAAGGAAAACCCAGAGAACAAATCACCGAAAGTTTCCGAATTTCTGCTCAATTTACAGTTGAGAACATCTCAAATCATGCTTTCGGAACCGGAATCTCCAAGAACTCACTCTAATCAGGAGGTTTTGCTGCAATCTACAGGCTCCCCAGATGGCAACATTACCTCAAATAGAATACTGCAAACTGTTTGTGAAAATGTCTCAATGAATATCAAATTTGTTGTTTTTAGATGATTTTGTGAAATGGGTGTTTGTAACTTTATAGGTATTGGGAGTAATACATTTGTTTGTTTCACTTGGGATCATTCTGGCAACAGACAAATTCTTGCAACAGGCTTTTGTTGCTGCTGCAATCAAGTTTCCAAGTGCTCTTTTTGGGATGTTTTGCATATTTTCAGTTCTTGTGATTCTTGATGTTACTGTTCCAGCAGCTGCTAATGGTTTGATGAACTTTTTTGAACCTGCACTCTTGTTCATCCAAAGATGGCTGCCTTTGTTTTATGTCCCATATTTGGTGGTTTTGCCTCTTTCTGTTCAAGATATCCCTGCAGCTTCAGGGGTCAAAATCTGCTTCATATTAGGTACCTTAATCCTATCTTGCTTCCTCATATCTGTGTTGATCCAAATTTTTGTTGCAGACTTTAGGAAATTAAGCAGAATTCTATTAGCTACCTGTTACATATTAGTTTGTACATTAACAATAAGTAGATACATCATACATATACTATCTGAAATACTATGGGATTTTTTATACTAGTGGATGCAAGCTGCTTCATTTGCACCCCTAGAAGCATGCTTACACATTTAGTGAATTTTATTATCTCTAAAGATTTTGTTTTTAGGTAAGGATTAATCCATGATAACCATCTAAATTTAATGCGGGCTTACCATAATTGTTATGTGAAAAAGACGTGAGGTTTTGCAATTTGCACATTCTCTCTCCTCACATTATTTTCTAAAAAATTAAATAAGGCCGTTAGTTTGATGTTGACTTTGGTGTTGCTATCGCATTAATCTGTAGGTAAATGGGTTGTTTACAAGGTGTAGTGTTCCTTCATAAAGTTGTCTCTCTCATCCTTTAGTTTTTAATAATAAACTATTAATCCATCTTGTTAATTAGAGGTAGCAATTTTGACCTGATTACCATTAAATATCTATTTGGTTTATCTTTTGTCTCAAACAGGTAAACTATAAAATAGAGTAAAAAGCAAATGGGTGTAAAGTAAAAAGCAAATGGGTGTAAAGTCGCCCATAGTTTCTTAATGCATAAAACCTCCTACATCATTTTGTTCACAAAGTATTAGTTGTTGAGACAATATTATTTTTTTAACATATCAGACACTACTTATTTATAACAATTCAAAGTCTTGGAACAAAAGTGTTCCAGTTCCACCCAACTTTATCTGACCTGTTGGACTAGTACCAAACAAAAAGATTACCCTGTTTGACGCATTATCTAACACGTCTGGCCAACTCATTTTGCCACATCTATTACTAATCGTTCTCGTTTCCTTAACTCCCTGTAGATCGGTCTATATGTAACTTCATGTTACTTTTCCTTTGTTGCTTGCAGTTGGAGGGTGGCCTGCTTCACTCGCTGTTGCAGGATATTCAGCTCTAGCTATCAGAAAAATGGTGAAAACAGAATTGATTCCTGCTGAACCTATGGCAAAACCTTCACCTTTTTCTTCACTGGAAGCGGCTGCTTGGAGTGTGATTTCTGTTGCATCATTTGCTGCAGCCCTTAAGTACCCTGAATTACTTGGAACAAAAGCTAGAACATGTTTGCCATTCTTGTTAGGATCCACTGTGTTAGGCTACATGGTTGGTTCTGGGTAAAACTCTTTTTCATTTTAAGGTTTAATCAATTACACTTTTGGTGGGTTTCTTCTTGAGTGTTTCTACTGGATGATGTATGGTCACTAGGTTACCGTCTGGTTTGAAGAAGGTTTTTCACCCGATCATTTGTTGTGCACTAGCAGCAGATCTTGCAGCATTTGCTTTTGGATGTTTTACGAACTCTGGATTGTATCAAATTCTTGGTACATACTACTCTTGTTGTCTATGCTTCCTTAATCAATCACATTAAAGGGGCCAAAATGGATGGGTTGGGTGGGTTGAGTGTAACTGGTCAAATTGTGTGTGTTTTTTGGAATGGGTCCGGTTGACCCAAAACACCTTTTGTCATAGATAATAAGTGTCACGTATGATAGCAAAATTTATATTATTTCCATAATCATTTAGTTATTATTATTCTTATTATTATTTTGAATAGAATGATTTAGGAGGTTTTATGCCTTGAGAATACACTTGTGACCGAATAGAATGATTTAGGAGGTTTTATGCCTTGAGAATACACTTGTGACTTTCAACCCGTTTCCTTTCGGACTTCCTTTTGAAAAATTAGTTTACCTTTTATATATGTTATGTTTACCGTTTGTCTTTGCTCTATGTCAAATTTTTTAGTTTTATTATGCAGGATACTACCTTACCAACGTCTCCACTAATCCTGGAGCTGGTGACATTTTAATGGGGTTTCTAGGGTCAGTTATCCTCTCCTTTGCCTTCTCAATGTTCAAACAAAGAAAGGTAAGCAGAGTACTTTACATAAATAATCGAGGTTGATGCACAGAATGGCAACATACTTAAAGAAAAACAAGATTCGTTAGGCAATGTTCTTTCATCCCTTTTAGGCAAAATACCTTAACTTTCTGAGATGATAAAATTTAAAGCCACTTTTATCACATGGTACAATTATTCCATGTATGATTTGAGTTATTAAATATTTATTTATTGACAACTAAACAGTTTTGTACCCTTTTCTTTGTATTGATTATCTCAACTCTTAAGACATTTGATTTTGTAAAATTTCTATACAAAGACATGTTTTAGTTTCATATTGTAAACTAATGTTTTATATAAGATTCATGAACTTTTGTACAATTAATTCATGAAATGACGGATTCTATGTTTATTGCCAATATCTCTTGGATTCTTTCTCGAATATCCAAGAATTCATACTCAAGTTGCCATCCCCCATTGCGACCCCTGTCACCCCTCATGTAGTTTACTAGGCAATACAAGTATGACACGTATTCAAGACCTTTATTTCATCGTAAACAACACCAATAGGAGCTAGACATGGCGATTTCAACCATTCACGCATGAATTGGTCAATAAGGGTTATTTCTTTTCTTTAAGGGGTAGAATTAAATAGTTAAAAGGAAATGGGTCAAATTGTTTGAACGTGTCAAACTTGTTGACAAATACCCAAATTTTACTTTTATTGCATATAACCTCCTAAAATTGCTATATTGGAAAACTATATAATATTATTATTCTAATAATATAGCTTTGTTATCACAATTAACAGATCATATTTATAAATATATTTGAAAAGTGAACTAATGTGTTTGCTTGTCAACCTATTTCGACAATAATAAGAAAAGCAATTTTAAAAAGATAGTTTTATAATCTTAACTTATGGATAACTTATATAATGATTCAACATCCTAATACAATATCTGATTTTTACCTTGGAAGCTTGTCAAACGGCATGCAGCTGAGATCTTTACATCCATCACCATAGCAACTTTATTCTCTTTGTATTCGACTGCATTTATTGGCCGGCTTGTTAGGCTAGAGCCAACTCTAACCGTATCCATTCTACCTAGATGTATTACCGTGGCACTTGCTCTCAGCATTGTCTCTCTTTTTGAAGGTTAGTTGCTCGTTTATAAACATATTCTATCCCTAAAACCCTGTTGACCTTTTGGTTATCGGTTTACTAAATCTCATATGTATTGATTGCAGGTGCCAATTCATCACTAACGGCTGCTGCTGTTGTATTAACTGGTCTTATTGGAGCAAACTTCGTACAACCAGTTCTTGATAAACTTAAGTTTGATGATCCCATTGCGCGTGGGATAGGGGCTGCATCTAGGTATTGTTTTTTTCTTCATGGACTTTTTTGTAGAAATGACAAAAAGTGAGTGTTAGACGGGTTGAGTATCGGTAAACAGGTCAACTCTAGCATGGGTTGAAACAAATCGCATATGGGTTGACCTGCAAACAAATTCTTTTTTTTTGTCTATTTCACATAAAATATTAATGCTAATGCATATTCTAATTACAAAAAAAAAAAATTAAAACCATTAACTAAATCGTTTCGGAAAAAAACTCTGGGTAACTTGTCGAATTGTCAAATCTTGTTTTGAGGTTGTTTATGTGGTTCAAACCCACGGTTCCACCTAATTTGGAACTCATGTCGAATTGTCAATTGTTGCAGTGCACACGGATTGGGAACAGCAGCATTATCAGCAAAAGAGCCCGAGGCACTGCCATTTTGTGCAATTGCATACGGTCTGACCGGTATCTTTGGTTCATTACTTTGTTCAGTTCCAGTTGTTAGACAGAGCTTGCTAGCTATCGCTGGCTGAAAGAATTGGTTAGTTTTTCTTTTGCCTTATTTCTTTAATTTCTGTAAATGTGTTCAATGTAATGCATTTTGAGTCAGAACTCCTTAAGTTATGGTTTCATTTGTTTATAGCATTTTTCAACTAATTTATGTATGGAAGTAAATAAGAGCAATACCTATCTATGTTGGGTAAAATAATTTTTGGTATTTTTGAACTTTATAAATTTGCTTTCTTATATAATGACCGTCATTTTGTTTTATACCAAAAGTAATATTACATTCCGCGCTTCACGGCGATTCGTGATTAGCATATGTATATTTTGAAATTTTAATAAAACAGGAGTGAAGATAAAAATAAAAAGCCCTTGCACACTAAAACGAAATGTTAGACGAATAAAAAAAATGAAAAAAAGCATATTAAAACAAAATGTTAAACAAACTAAAAAATATAAAAAAAATAAAGAAATCTAAAAAATATGAAAAAAATAACCATAAAAAAAAGAAAATTTGGTCAACAAAACATTTAGCAAATAAAAAAACTGGAAAAAGGAAAGGTAAAAAAAGAAGTGATAACTTTGTAAAATAGTAAAGTTTCAGGAATGTTCACTTATAAATTGTTTTGCAAATCAGGTCGCTTATAATTTTTTTTTTGTCCCAATCAAGTGACTAAAAAGTTTCAAAATTATTTTAAGTAGGTCATTCATAAATTGAAAAAAAAATTAAAAATTGAAATATTAAATAAATAACAATATTTGTAAGAAATTATGAATTCTTTAAAAAAATATAAGTAACTAAATTGAAATACTCGTAAAACTATGGTGTCTTGTTTGGAACATATAAAATATCAATGACATGATTAGAACAAATAAAAATATGAGATACCTAATAGAACATTTCTAAAACTTGTTTGCTATTCTTTGAACCCTTGTCATGAGAAATCCAAAACATATGAAACCACTACTACACCAAACCAACAAATCAATATAAACCCAAACCAAGAAATTTATAATACATCGTCTCAAGAGAGAAACTGTAGATGTTGAAGGTAATATATATTTTGTGGGTGAGCCTTGATGAAACTAACAACATTGCTGCATCGTGACATTATGTCCATGGATTCAAATGGCCATGGATTCAAGTCCTGAGAAACATCTTCCTATATGAAGTGTAGGGTTAGCTTACGAACTTCAGATCGCGAACCTACTCCTCCCTGGCTTATGCGCAAAGTGGGAGCCAATTCAAGCGTTGGGTACGTCTTTTTTTATGTTGTTACTAGTCACAACACAATTCTTAAAAAGTCGATTAATGTACAAATCACCAGACGAAATACTTTAGGATGTATTATACCTATCATTTATCTGTTTTTGGTTGTGTATCTAGCTTTATTTCATGATAGATTGCCGAAGGACATATTCTTTCCATTGCTAGTTTTGTTCTAATTACACTCTAGATTTTACTACTTTTCTAAGCAAGTGCGTACGACAAATTGCATTGAATATGTTGTCAAAGACCAAACAACCTCGCCTTATGTTAGGTTTAGCATCTAGAAAAAAGTTCTGACCTTTTTAGTATAGCTCTCAGTTTTAATAAAATAATACAACTTTGATAGCTTATTAGACCTCAAATGTAATATATGTTTATCAATATAAAGAGGTGTTTGTTGAACACTTGAAGTAAGCACCTTACTAGATGTTTGTACCAATCTATTTTCACATGGTACAAACCCGTGCTAAAGTGATTATTTTCAGTCTTCTTCCCCAACATCTCTTTGTGCCAAGAAAAAATGTATTGCAAATATACGCAGTAGGCTACCACTGTTGCATTATATTGTTAACATGGTCAGTAAATCAATAAGGTGAAAATAACTTCGGTACATTATTATCTTATGTAAAGATGAGAAGGAATGGTGCTAACATGTTGAATGTAAAGATTGTTGAAAATGTACAAAATGTCTTGTATATATGATGGCTGAATTGGTGTGTTATCATTTTGTCATCACAATGACAAAAGTGTAATTATAACGTTTACCCACGAGTCCATGATTCTGTGGTTAAGAGGCATTTAGAAGCCTTTAAATTATACTAAACTTGCATGAAATTATATTAAACTTGCACGATACAGAGGAGTATAAAAACTACATTACAAGATGAAAACAAGACACAGCCATTTGTAAAGACCCATCAAACTGTGCGAAGCCTCCACCCGTTCTGCATGTGTCATGCAGTCGTGCTTCGACTTTCTGTTAAGTTGATAATGTTGTAGTACATCACTCACATTCTGATAAGTGCGTATCACCTTCATCAATAAAATACCATGGTGCATGACGATGTTGCTTTGTATATGTTTAAATAAATTATTAATAAGTGTTTAGCTGTGTTGAATGTTCTAAAATTCTCACGCATGAAATAGGAAAACTAATAGAGTGAATGTGGGATTAGCCTACTTGGTAGAGGCTCTTGCCTCTTAGATTGAAGATTTTGGGTTCAAACCCAGGCATGGTGTATGTTGGTGTAACATTGGCCGTTAAAAAAACATAGAGTGCATGTCGTCTATTGAATTTTGCTAGTTGGATATGTATTCTGTTAACGGTATGGGAACAAAACTGAGTATGATGGTTCACATATGACGTGATTCATAGATGAAGGGGATACGTGAGCAAAAGTGTATGTTTGCCCATGACTACTTGTATCTTAAAGCTATAAGCATAATCATCTTCTGACATGACTATAGAGACATAATAAATTTAAGAAATTTTCACTGCTTTCTTATTTTTTTCGTTTTAAGTGAGTACATATTCGTTTGTATTTTCTAGGGTTCCAATACTAAAAAACTAGTAGAGATTTTTTGTAAATCTTGAGCTATATCGAAAACCATGACACGTATGCATACTAGCCGTAAAATAGTGCCAAACATATAAAAAAAGACCCAGAATTCGCCTCTTGATGCTTTTCACAAGCTAAACCCTAAAATGTGGGCATCACACGTTGAGTACATCATGAATTCAATATACGTTAGATCTTGGCTATAAGCAACATCTAAGTTTTTAATAAGCTTATATCTTTGAAGAAGAAGGTAAAACTCTTACTTTTTTTCAAAAGATGTAGCTGGGTAGTGTTTTTTATAAGGGAATATTAGAGTATCTTTTTACTAATATTTAGTCCCTCACATTTATTTAATACCTGAGAACCTTTTTATGTATCAAACTGAAATTCAAAGTAGAAAATCCGGGGTATTGCAAGAGTGTCATCTTATTTAGGTTCCATCCTCAAAAACCTTCATGTGTCAAACAACTGAGGATGATACTATATCATCGTGTCATGAAACATTTTCTAAAATGCATGTAAACCATGTATCTTTTTCGAAAACGATCAACACCGGTCCACCATGTCATGCAACTATTTCTTTGATAAATATCTCAGCTAAATGGTTTGAGTTATACATCTATCAAATTAGAAAGAACTGAGCGTTGTTTGTTATTCTGTCTACTATAACCCAAAGCTTGGATCATCCCATAAGGCTTCTGTTTTGTTCAGCTTTGACTTGCAAACACATTATGCGTTGTAACAACCCATCCGCTGGACCGACTGAAATACACAATTGATAATTAAGTGAAAGCAACTACTAAATTTATTGATACTTATAACATTGCTTACAACCGAGTTTACAAAATAACTAGTTTTAAAGTTTCTATGTCTGCCAAGGTCCACTGAGGATAACTATCTTCACTACTTACTTAACAGTCATCTATTTATAGAAGTTTATTTAAATCGATGTCAGTTATTGCTGGTGAATTCATGAGACATAGTTTATTAATAAACAGGTTGTTATGCATTTAATATAGGTTGCTGTAAGGTTTATATAGAGGCTGATGCAACCAAAGCAACCAAAGGCCTTTCTGTATGCATGCATCAAAGTACCAAGTAGAACTGCTACGCAAGTTTTATACTTTGCATGACAATTATGCTAAGTATAAAATCTTCCGAGCTAAAAGTTCCTGCAAAAACTTTATACTCTGCACAAGAAATATTCTAAGTATAAAGTCTTCCGAAGTCAAAGATCAAATCTTCCAAAGCCAAAGATGAAGTCTTCCGATGCTTCAAAGACAAAGCCTTCCGAAGCCAAATGAAGTGAATACCGATTTCTTCCGAAGACTTAAAAAACATGTTTTTCTCTGATGTACTTTTACAAAAGCTGACCAACTTACCGCTGAAACTCTAATAACTCACCGACTTGCATAATGTAACACCCGAATATTTTAAGAAGTTGTAAAAAGAAAGTATAAAAGTGGAAACTACCATTTAACCCAAGTTGAGGGGTTAAATGTGTCAAAAGTACAAAATTTAATAATTATTTTGTACAAAAGCAACATGGCCGCCCATGCCATGTTACTTTTCACCTTTTTGGTTCGGATTTTAGAGAGAGAAAGAACAGAAAGTTTCGGGAATAGAAAGAAGAAGAAGAAGAAGCCCGAAGGTAAGTGTTTTATGTTAATTAGCTCGGTTCTTTAAGGTTTTCCACCCTAAAAACCGATTTTCTAAGTGTTGTTTATGTTTTGGTAATGTGTTGTGCTTGTTTTAGGAGTTTGAACTCTTGTGAACACAAGTTTGAAATAAGATATACTTATGAGTTACAAAGGTGAGTTCTAGACCCCGTATTTTACTTGTTTTAAACATTCTTTGGGCCTGAAAATGTATTAAAATGGTTTTATAATTATTATGCATGCGTACCCGTAAGTTTTATGCTCACATGATGATGTTTTCTGGTTGTTATATGTTAGTTATGCTTAGAACAGTGTTATTAAGCTTGGAATATGTAAATAGGATTATTGGGACTAAAAATATGTTAGAAACATGCCAAACAAGTTGTCCATGCGCCTAAATAAGGCCCAACCGCCTAAAATTTGCCTTAGTAAAGTTTCTAAGTCGGGTCATGCGCCCAAATAGGGCCCATGCACCCAAACAGTACCCCAACGTCTAGAAATGCCTTAGAATTTTTATGTACAGGCCCATGTGCCTGAACAGTAGTCCATGCGTCTAGGACTTAGTCTCAGACGCCTAAGTATAACCCATATGCCCAAATAGTTCCCATGCGCCTGAAATGGCTCATGCGCCTAAGTGTAGAAACTCCCAAGTAAGCCCATGCGCCTGAATAGTTGCAATGCGCCTGAACAGGCCTCATGCGACTGCATAGTGCTCATGCGCCTGCATAGTGCTCATGCGCCTAGAACACTTAGATTATTTTCTGAAATTTTGAGAAAAACAAAATGATTAAGGTGATGGGTTTGTTAGAACACAAAATCCAAGTTTAACCATTTAAACTTTCTGAAAACGCAGTGGAATAATAGCTATAAAACATTGTTTATAAGCTGAAAATTTCAAGTTCTATATGATGTTTTAAAGTGTAAACAAACCCAAGAACAAAAGGGATCTTATATATGTGAATAAGCAAGCTATGAAACACTAATAACAACATAATGTGACAACCATAGAAGGCTGCCAAACTACCTCTTTTCAGCAGCAAAATCGACCAAGAAGGGGATGATGGATGCTCAAACTCGACCAAGGCTCTAAGGTAGGACCTCTCAAGCTTGTATAACCCAAGCTTGTTTGCAAAGCATCTTCTTGTTAGGAAGAATCACCACCAAAAAGCTTCAAAAACCCTCAACTTTCAGCTGCTAGAACCGTGATTTTGAGAGAGAGTAGAGAGCTTTTGCTAGTTTGCATGTATGGGAGAAAGTGTGGAGAGATGGAAGAGTGTAAGAGGGGTTAATGTCTTGCCAAGACCAAGACAAATAAAGGGAATCCCAACACCCAAGTGGGCGGCCAAAACCCCTTGTTCAAAAGGTTCCCTCCCTTTTGAAATTTTATAAAATTACACTCCTTGTTCCATAGTTTATAAAATTAAAACATGTTTTAATTTTATAACATCAACACATTTTATTTGTTTCTTATTTAACCAACTAAATAACAAACAAATAATATCTCATGAACAAATTATCCATATAATGTTGTTCTTTTACATATGCAACTTATTTAGAAAAACCCATTTTCTAAATTGGTGTAAATATTTAATTGCATGATCATATCATCAATTAAATATTAATTTGTGTTTGCTAAGCTTGTTATTGGGTATAACCCGACTTGGATCATAACGTACTAACTGCATCAATATTCTACGTGTCTTGGGCATATAGAATCCTACAATCTCGCTTGCACAAGATTAACTTAGGGTTTTTAATTGTTATTATATTGCATTATTATGAGTTGTTCTTATGTCTATAATAATTTATTAGTGTGTGGCTTATGTGGTGTGTTTATGATCATAAATGTAAAGTATTATCATTAACAAAAGTGAAAGATTAATGATAAAGAAAAGTGGAACGTAATTAAAATAAT
>BJCO01737421.1:0-21336 GCA_018326465.1 Flaveria floridana
TATTGTATTAGGTGCCGAAACGTGTAATGTTATAGAAAACATCTTTTCGCAGATCTTTTCTCTCTCTATATATTTGTACTTTTACATGCAAAATCTTTTGTTCTTGCTGTAATCGCTAATTATTATGCTAAATCCGCTGTAAAAACAATCTAATTGATCAAACAAAGAGGCTGAGATCCTGTCAACCTTCCAGTGATAGGATCAACTTCGGTCTTATGTATGAGACATTTAGGCTGTTGAGGCCTGAAGTTGACCCATCTGATGTGGTATTCCTTCTTGAGAGCTGTCTCGAACCAACCCGACATCTTTATTGGGTTGGCGTACAAAAGATCTAAACAGGCAAGACTGTTCAGCTCAAAACCGGGAAGAGTCTTCAGATCATGAGGATATCTGAAGTACTCAATCCCCTTCTCTCTCTTAACTGCATAGACATCCAACTCCTCAAAATATGCCCAACTAATAATCTTACCTGACACCTTCTGGTGCTTCTTCACTCGATAGAGTTTGGTGTAGGCGTTCGACTTTGAAGGAACTTGTTGGGCTTTCATCTCAGCTAAACATGTTGCCCACTCAGCCTTATTTAGATCGACATCTGCCTCCGTAGGTTGGGCATTTCCTTCCTCTTTCTCCTTTTCCTTCTCTATTTCATCCAACTTCTCGAAAGTAGCACTGCCAAATGTTTCACCCAAGTTGGGGTAACATTGCCCTGTTGGTTAGTGTACTAAGGATGCTCATCTGAAGTGATATCCTCTATCTCAATCTCATCCACATCCTGCAGCTCCTCATCACTCACAACGTCGATCTCGGAGCATCTTTGACTAGCTCATTAGGATTCAGTCTAAACATTTCAGGTAGTTGCTCGTCAGTAAGATCATGGATGATCTCTCCCTCCTCAGGAGTGTAGCTCACAGATCGCCTTACGATCCCTTGCAAATAAAGAATCATGGTTAGCTGAGTCTTGATTTGCTAAAGGGGGGCGACGTCATAGTCATTCGTCTGTTGAGCTTCATCTGTTTGATTAAACATTCAAAACACATCACACACAAATCAGTAATCAAGACGTTTAAACATTAATAATCATTAATTACATTAATGTAATACATAATTCAAGTATAAAAATTTTCAAATACAAAGACATCTAATCATTACTTTTGCCTTGTTCGCTCGTTTCTTCTACAGGAGGAGCTAAGGTAGAGGGTCTTTGATCTTGATTGCTCTTTGTGCACCTCTACCGAGCAGATGGATTTGAGGCTGATACAGATGCATCACCTTCCTGATCATGCTCATCCTTATCATCACCTTCTTTATCCTTCCCACTTCCTCCCGCTTCAACCTCATCATCATCATCATCCGATTCATCATCGGAGGAATCATCATCATCATCATCTCCATCATCCCCATCACCCTTTATCTTTAGGGGCTCACCCTTCGTCCCTTCAGCCTTAGCATCAGCTTCTTGTTCTTTTTCTCTACCTAATCAATCCTCTTAACCGAAGCCATCAGTGGGTAAAGAAGATCCCTATGGAGTTGTGAATGAGATGGAAGGGCCTGGTTTGGGTATGGTAGGTGTGGTGGTGGATGTGGTATTGATGGGAGTAGGGATGAAAGTGGGGTGTGGTGGAACTGATGTGGGTATGAGAGGTGTGGTGGTGGGTGTAGTGGTGGCTGTAGTAGTGGCAGTAGTGGTAGGAGTGGTGGTAGTAGGTAGTGGTGGTAAGAGTGTTAGTAGTGGTGGTAGTGGTGGTGGGAGTGGTAGCTGTGGTAGTGGAAGAGGTAATCAATACAATCCATCACCTTTTGCCCTTCTTCTCGTGTGGCTGGGCTATTCTCTTTCTCCTCGAGCCCTTAAAAATCTGGGCTCCCCTTGGGCTAATGGGCTTGTCGGGTGTGTAAGTAGGATCAGGCATCAGCATCACCACCATCTAAACCAGCCTAGCATCCCCCAACCGCCTCTTTGCCCCTTTCGGTAGCCACAACTCGGCTACTGACAATCCTCGTCAGAGGCTCCTTATCCGACTCATCATCTTCTTCATCAACCAGGAAGTCCCGGTGGATAGCAGCCTGCTCAGATCCACCGGGAGCACATGAACTACTATGTGGAGGTGGTGGAGATATAGTAGATATCTCTGTGGCCCGTGTGAGACCGGGGCCAGCATCTCCACCATCCTGACCATCATCATGGTCGTCATCATCATCATCATCGTCAGCAGGAACCATGATAGGCTCGACATCTGAATCACTGTCGTCGTGACGCCACTTCTTTCAAGCTGGCGCCACGTAGCCCTCGTTGGCCAGATGGCCGAATAGTCTCCTAACCGGGGGCTTCACCTGCTTCCCCTGGTATACCTTTATCCTCCCCAACGTGGTGTCATCCATCACCTCTAAACTCACTACATCGTCCTTCTCCTTAGGCAAGTCAGGAAGCTTCTCGTATATAATCATCTGTAGGAATCTGGGATACATGCAGAAGCCTTCCTTACCCTTGCCCTCTATGTTCTCTGTCAAGTAAGTGAAGAACATGCGGGAGAAACTGAATGGGTGGTTCAGTACCAGCGCAATGTATGCGTTCTGGATTTGGTCAGACATCTCATCGAATCCTCCACGCCTGGAGGCAATGCACTTAAGGATCACATGTGCCAAATACATAAATTTGGGGCACATGTTACTCTTGTTCAGCATGTCAGCATTGATGTCGCCGGCGTACTTGATCCTTAAGAAGCATCCCTGAACCGTTAGAGGAAGCATCTTGGTTGGGTGGGCTCCATCCTCACCCAGATCCAAGACTCTCCACAGGTCATCTTCCCAGACCTTAATATCTTATCCGAAGATAGAACTCCAGATACAGTAGGGCTCAACAGAATGGTCGACGGTGGCATTCTCCTAGAATGCCTGCTGAATAGATCTGTGTGGCGTGCAGGCAGTGGAGATGGCCTTGTAGATCCTCGATCTACGCAGAAAAGCAATAATCCTGATGAACTCAGAAGCGTTCCGATAAGTAGCATCTAGATGAGCAAAAATGTTGTGCTTGGTGCTCATCGTCCATCTCTCATCCATGTTGCTGCAACACACGAAACACATATGTTAGATCCGTTCATAAGAGATAACAATTGAATTTGAACTGATTTTGACCAACTGGTTCAATCGCACGGCTGAGTTCAGTCATACGATTGAGCCTGTGACTGAACTTAGTCATATACTATATCATGCAGTTGAATCAGTCGTGCGACTGAGTCACCTATTGATTCAAACGTGCGATTGCATCATGCTTATGGCTCAATCATGCGACTGAAGTTCATCAGCCTGTCCATTCGTATCTTGCACTATTCGACACCATAAATTTGAATCTTTGTCAAAACGTTAAATTATACTTCGTGTTTGGGGTCATTTGATTCGTAGGGACTCGAAATAGTACTTAACGTCATTTAAATCAACATTTAAGTTCATTTAAGTGGACCATTTTTAGGGTTTTAGTCCAGGTTCTTGATTTTAACAATTTCGGTCATTGTTGGTTCGATTAAACCCCTTATTCGTCACGATTTCAGTCACTTAGTACCTGTACATGAACACGATATAGTCAGAAACAAAATCGGAGAGTAATAGCAATAATGGAAATTTTGGGCAGAGTGTCTAGGTATTAGGCGGTTTTTATGAGATTTGAAGTCGCGTAGGGTTTACGACCGACTGAGCCTCCTTTTATACTATTTTGGGGTTCAGTCGTGCGACTGGACCCATCGTGCGACTAGGGTTCAGTCGTGCGACTGACTCAGTCTCCTTTATTCAATCATACGATTGGTTCATTCTTATGATCCAATCGCATGGTTGCCCCATACTCATGGTCCAATCGTGTGATTGGTCCCATACTTATGGTCCAATCGTACGATTGGTTCATACTTATGATCCAACCGTGCGATTGATTCATACTTATGAGTTTGACTTCATACATTTCCACACACTCAAATGTAACTTTTGATATATAACGTTATGACTAATTATCATCTCAGACATGAACTTTTAACAGAATTCATTTGATCACCTCAGACGTGATCCTTTTACATGAAAACCGTTTGGTCACCTCAGACGTGACCCTTTCAATTTTCAAACCTTGATCATCTCAGATATCATCCTTGTAAATTCACAATAGTTTGGTCACCTCAGACGTGACCCTTTTAATTTATGATTCCTAGAGTTCAACTAGTTACATAGTCCGACATTGACATAGAATTGATAACTAAAACAGAAAACGACTTGAATTAAAACAAACAGGACATATTTTTGTATTTTTTTTTGAGTCGGTTGAAAACTATTAACTATCATTTAACTGAATTCTTCCCCTGAGCAGAATAGCCTCAATTTGTTTTTCTCATATCTGGAAAGATTCATATGGAATCATACAATTGTAAACATAATCGTTTGGGACCCTTTTGTATATATTTGTTTAACTTATTCTTATTTGTCTGAGAATCAAAAGCACTTACAGGAAATCATACTAGAACTGTAAGAAGCACACAATGATTTTGATTGTCGAGGATTGCAGCCACGATGATTGTCAGTATATTTGTCGACTTAAATCCATAAACAGATATTTGACTCACATTGGTGATAAGTTAGGTTTATTATATCAACAAGCATTTGTGGATCCCACCCTTATATGATAATCAACATTCCTCAGGAGATTTTTGAGCAGTTTACGTGTTTTTGACAAGAAGAAACTATTAAGAGCTTTCAAAAAGATGCCAAGCCTCAGGTCAGTGCCATCGCACAGTAGAGAGATGCAAACAACAATGAATTCTAGAATATTTAGGTTATGCTTATCCTCAGGCCAGTGCCATCGCATAGTAGAGTGGCACACAACCTATCTTTTTGTTTTAGCTTTTTCTTTTACACATTACACACCAACAACATTAGTCATTAGCTTGATTGCGTTTACCATATTTTTTGAGCAGTTTACGGGTTTTTGACAAGAAGAAACTATTAAGAGCTTTCAAAGAGATGCCAAGCCTCAGGTCAGTGCCATCGTACAGCAGAGAGGCACAAACAACAATGAATTCTAGAATATTTAGGTTATGCTTATCCTCAGGCAAGTGCCATCACGCAGCAGAGAGGCACACAACCTATCTTCTTGTTTTAGCTTTTTTCTTTTACACATTACGCACCAACAACATTAGTCATTAGCTTGATTGCGTTTACCATATTTTTTTCATATGCTTTGCTCATTTTCTATGGTCATCCACACACATTTGTGGCATTTATTTTGCTCGTCACCCCTTATTGGAAATGCGTTGATTGTGTTAACCAGAGATAAGATTGAAACCCACAGCTAGTTGAACTATTTAGTTTTAATTTGTTTCACCAATGAAGTCTACTCGTCTATTGTGTTGAATCTACCGACATATCATATAATGGATTAGCAACCCCTAGGCCTACTTTCTCTATGTAACCTTAGTAACAGACCAGTTTACTATCATTTTTCTTTTATTTGGCTTATCCTTCTCAGACTAGTAATTTTAATGTAACATTATGAACATTTAAGTCGTTTTGATGTACCAAACAATTAGTTCCTTATGTACTATCATTTTCCATAGTTTTGATTCAATCTCACAGATTTGATTTCCTTGGTTTCAGCTTATCTGCCCGCCCCATTTTTTTTATTAAGTAACTAAATATTGAAACTAAACTATTCTCCCCCTAAAATTTTAAAACCAATAATCTTTTTGTGTTTTTGGATTTTTAAAGATAGGAAAATAAAAGAAAGAGAAATTAAAATAAAAAATATATATTAAATAAAGACGGACTAAGAACTTGATTCTTCTGGAATCACATCACTTTTCTTTTTAACGCCATTTACTTCTAAGAGATACAAAACCGAGGTTTATCAAATGATTTTATGTAGAGGTCGGCGCGTTGAAAATCCGAATTAATTTTAACAACATCGATTAATTGCTTTTCAAAACAGTCACGTGTAAAGTGATATTTAATACCGATGTGTTTAGTCTATGGGTGTTGGATCGGATTTTTAGTGACAACAATTATAGCATCACTATCAACAAAGATAAGGGTGTTAGAAAATTGAAAACCATAGTCTTGCATTTGCTGTTGAATCCAGATGATTTGTGAACAGCAACTTGCAGCGGCAACGTATTCGGCTTCACATGTCGATAGAGCAACCGACGTCTGCTTCTTACACTGCCAGGTGACTAATCGTCTTCCAAAGAACTGACATCCCGTTGATGTTGATTTGTAATTCATCTTGCAACCACCGTAATCTGAGTCACTATGCGCTGTAAGCTCAAAGTCATCAGCATGAGGATACCACAACCCAAGTGTTGGATTACCCTTCAGATAACGAAATATCCTCTTTACCCCAATTAGATGATTCACTTTAGGTTTTGCCTGATATATGGAATAGAGACATGTGGCGTACATAATATGCAGACGAGAAGCTGTGAGGTACGTGAGAGATCCGATCATTCTTCGATACATAGTGGAATCAACCAGATAACCATTTTTGTTAGGTGCCACATCATGGTTCTTGGCAAGTGGAGTACCTGCAACCGTTGCATTCTCCATGTCGAACCGACTTAGTATATCCCCTACATATTTAGTCTGATGCATGAAGATACCATTTGATGTCTGATCTACTTGTAAACCAAGAAAGAACTTCATTTCTCCCATGGCACTCATTTCAATCTCAACTTTCATCATAAACCCGAATTCTTTACATATATCTGCACCAGTAGTAAATCACCGTAAATCTGCACCAGTAGTAAATCACCGTCCCTCTCCTTGATGAACAATATGCAGTCAATAACACCTTTAGGAAAACCGTGTTTTAGCAGATGAGTGGAGAGTTTCTCATACCATGTTCTAGGGTCTTGATGAAGCCCGTACAGAGCCTTGTCTAGTTTGTACACTCTATCCCGATGATAAGGATCCTCGAATCCTTCAGGTTGACTGACATACACTTTTTCACGTATTTCACCATGAAGGAATGCACTTTTCAAATCCCGTTGATAGACTTTAATATGCATATAGGATGCATAGGCTAAGAAGATACGAATTGCTTCCATCCTTGTCACAGGTGCTAACACTTCATTGTAGTCAATGCCTTCGACTTGCCTAAACCCTTGAATGACAAGCCGAGCCTTGTTTCTGATTATAACCCATTGGTCATCTTTTTTGCACTAAAGAACCCATTTTGTGCCAATCACCTTTGCACCTTTTGGTATATCCACAAGTGTCCAGACTCCTAACTTCTTGAACTGAAGGAGTTCCTCTTGCATAGCACTTACCAATGCCTCATCTTTTAAAGCCTCGCTGACATAGTTGGGCTTAACTTGAGACACAAAGCATCGATAAGCACCATCATGTAAATATCCCTTTTCCATGACTGTAGCATAATCAGCTGAGTATAGCTGATTTCTTGTCTGAACTCCTAATACAATATCCCCAATGATGTTGTCCAGGGGATGATGCACATTCACTCGAGTTCCGGGAGTGGTGGGTACTACTACTTCATTATCCATATTCTGAACTGTTGGAGTATGGGGTTCATAAGTTCCTGTTGCATCATGATCAGGTGCATGTGTGCTTTTGGTAGTGGGAACCTGCTCCTCCTGATCCACATTTGCAGTCTCAACTGCTTCATCGTCAGAGGAAGACTCACTTACCTCAAGCTCTCCCCCTGAAGGTCTAGAAGTATCATCTAATGGAACCGATGATGTCGAGTCTAGTGTAGGAGCATTCAGAACATCGTACATCATTCCTGTAGCTAACTCATCATCAGAATAGGAAGGAGGTAGATTGAAGGATTTAAAAAATCCATCATAGTCGAAGAAAAAGAAAGGTCCTTTTCCCGTAGGGGGTGGTGTATCTTTGTACATCAACATTGCACCACACATCTACTTGACCAGTTGAGTTATTGTAAACCCGTTTGTCTGGTATACTGTTTCCAAAGAAGATACCTTCTTCTACCTTCTCGCAGAACTTCCCAGTCTGATTTTTCTTTAGCATCATGCAGGGTGCACCAAATGGTTCCAGATACTCTAAATTGGGTTTACGTTGTTGGAGCAACTCATAACAGGTTTTTCCATGACGTTTGACTACCAAGACGAGATTTAGAGTGTAACATGCATTAGCCACTACCTCGTTCCAGAATTGAACTGGCAGTTTTCAGTCAGCTAGCATTGTCCTTGCTGTCTCTACCAAGCTCTGATTCTTCCTTTCAGTAACACCATTCATCTGCGGAGTGTAGGCAGAAGTAAATTGATGAACAATACCTTTCTCTCTATAGAACGCCTCCATCCACTGATTCTTGAACTCTGTCCCGTTCTCTGATTGAATCTTTCTTACTTTTAGCTTGTAGAGTGATTCCAATGTAGTAACTAGATGCTTGAATGATTCAGATGTCTCAGACTTGGCTTTTAGAAACATCACCCGAGAGAATCTTGAGTAATCATCAGTCACTACAAAGGAATGCCAATCTCCAGCAATGCTCTTTGTGCTGACTGGGCCAAACAGATCCATGTGTCGAGAGGAATATCGATCGAATTAACTTTCTTTGACTTGTGAGACTTCTTAGTCTGTTTTGCTTTCTTGCATGCTATGTAGAAGTCTGGAAGCTGGTAGTTCTTGACAGTAACTCCATCCACCAAATCATTCTGAACCAAATGATTCATCTTCCTAAGATTGATGTGTCCCATTCTCCTATGTTAGGAAACTGAATCTCTTTCTGTTGCTTTTGACAAGAAGCACTGAGCAGTAGACTCAGTTGTGGAGGCTTTTGATAGGTCCAAGACATACAGGTCATTATATCTTGAAGCCGACATTAGAATTTGCTCCTCCAGGATGACATACTCCTTCTTCAGTATGTATCATTTCTTGTTGTCAAATACAACCTTGAATCCCTTATCACAGATTTGGGAGACTGAAAGCAAGTTGTTTTGCAATTGCTGAACGTAGTTGACCTTGTCAAACTTCACTTTCTCATTTCCTACTTCGCCTTGGGCGGTGATATAACCTCCTTCATTCCCCACGAATGATACGTGTCCCCCTTTAATTTGCTTGACTTTAAAAAGGAGGGATGAATTCCGGGTCATGTGCCTGGACGCCCCACTATTGATAATCCAGGTATTAGTGATAGTACTGTAGCGGACACCCTACACATACAAAGGAAATAATTAGTTCAGGTTTGGAACCCAAGCCTTAATTGGCTTGGGTGTCCCAGAGGTATCACACATCATGAACTCAACCCACTGACATTTAGAGGAAGAGGGCATATCTTTCTTTTTCTTGTCTTCACTATCAGACACATTACTTGATTTTTCCTTCCATAAAACAGTTTTGTGTAAGGCCTGGTTGTGGTAAACAGATGACTGGCTTATGGTTTGAACTTTGGGTTCACTAATAATCCTAGATTTAATCTTAGGTGACACAACTTTGCTTTTAGCTTGTCTGTGTTGACTTTGGTGTTTTGGAGAAGTATTAGATCTGATTTTAGAAACTCTTGGTTTGTTATCATCAAATAGTTCAATTTTCTTTTTAGGTGTCTGATAGTAAGGACAATTTGGAGAGATATGTCCTTGTTTTCCACAACTGTAGCAGGATCTCCCTTCGACAGTATGGGGAAAGCGTTGATGTGGGGTTGAGTTTGGTCGGCGGCAGGGTAGTTTCTCTTCCTTTTTGGACGTTTCAGCTTCTTTAACAAAATTAATTGTTTTGACATTTTGAACATCTTTTGCTTTCATTTTATTTAGATTTTGATGACTTACACGTTTAGGGTTCACTGATTTAGACTGTTTAGGTTCTGAAATAGATGTTTTTGAACCTAACCCTATGTTAACCTTTTCAATTTTAGCAGTCAAGTCCTCAGTATGCATCTTATCTTTAGATCCCAAAGGAGTATTCTTCTGTTCAGTGACGGACTTCACAGGTCTACCCGTAGAATCTGGATCACTGATCAGAGGAGTAGACACCACATGATCCTTTACTGGGTTATTATTGATTGGTCTACATTTAGTGTTCAAAAAGATAACATGTGGTGGCGGTACTACTTTATAACCCAGACCTTCCCCACCATTTCGTTCTTTCACTAAGTTTTGAACTATGTGTGAATAACTTGCCAAACTGTGCAGTTTTTATTTTAAAGATTCAACTTCGACTTGTAAAACTGCTTTCTCCTTTTTAGTTTCTTCTAAGGAATTGAAATAGAACTTAATATCATTAGATTTATTTAAAGCAACAACCTCGGTTTCCCTTAATTGTTTCCCTAACAGTTCTATCTTTTATTTGAAGCTATAATCATTTTGTTAACATACGATTTGCTTCAGTGCAGAGTTGTAAATCATTTACTAGATTATCATTATGTTCTAATAACTTAGAAAATTTTAAATGAATGCTTTCTATAAATTTTTCACATTCAGAACAAGCATGTTTATCAAATAATTCGTCTTTAGAATATACCTGTGTAGACCTAGACGAATCAGCCATCAGTGCAGTGTCAGACTCTTCAGTGACTTGAGATTCTGAGTTTGCAGCACTTAACTCCTCTTCAACCAAATGATCAACAACCTCCATAGCTTCTTTGATATCTGAAGTAGCTTGCTCAGCTATGATGTCTCCCTCACTTGCAGATCCATCATCCAAGGTATCAACTAATGCAACATTGGATTCACCCTCGTTTACGAATTGGAAGGACCAGTCTTGTCCTTCATCACTTTGAGCAACCAAAGCCTTAGAATCTTTACTTGAAGATGCTCCAGCCTTCTCCTTATCATAGTGGTTGAATGTTGGAAAAGGATTTCCATTCCTAGTCTTCTTTGGCTTTATGCACTCACGTTTGAAGTGCCCCTTTTCTCCGCAGTTGAAGCACGTTACCTTGGTTTTATCAAATCCAAATGTCGTGTCTTTAGTTGCAACCAAGTTTTGTCCTGTCTTCTTTACAAACTTCATGGCTCTTCTAACAGCACTAGCCAAGGCCCACATAATATCCATGCGTTCCAGCTCAGTTTCATCAACTTGCTCGTAGTCCTCGTCAACAAGATGACAGTTCCCAATCTTACCAGCAACTAACCCATCATAAGATTGAACAACAGCAGCTAGAAGGTCCACATGTTCTTTAGCAACGTCCACGGTGACATTTTCGAGATTCTCGGTCTTTAACTTGGTAGTATTTGCCTCAGGAACAATGTATTGGGCTCCAGATGACCCTGATGTTTCGGTTCCCGATAAACAGCTTTGGGAAGGAGCAGAAGAGTTAGACACAAACGCCGTTTGTAGCGATGCGCCTGAAGTAGCAGGAGTTGAAACCGAATTGTACAATGCAGGATTCTGAGCATAGGATCCTTTCTTTGACTTGTTTTTCTGATGCAGTTCTTCCTCCCTTAACTTCAGAATGAAATCATTTATGTCTAATGTGGCAAGAATGTCATTTTGCCTCAGATTAGACACAAATGGATCCCATTTGTCTGGCAAACCATCAGCAAAACTAGAAACCTTATCTTCCATGGATGTGGTCACGCCATGAGTGTGCAACTCACTTATTAGGTGATAGAATCTATCAATAATGTCATCTATGCTCTCTTTTCAAATTGGTGAGAAATTGTTAAATTATTTTTTAAGAGCTTTAGCTTTCAGTACCATTAGAGTTGCATTCCCCTCATATCATTTTTCTAAGGCCTCCCATTACTTCTTCGACTGCTTGTTCTTTAAGAACTGATGGAAAATTTCTTTAGGTATAGACTAAGTCAACATGGCATAAGCTTTATTTTTAGCATTATGCATAGTCTTCTGGGATTCACTTATTCCTCCTAAAGTCAATTTTACCCCATTAGCACTGACTGGTACCACATAACCAGTCTCAATAGACGTCCATAGGTTGGGGTCAACTCCATTCATGTAGATTTCAAACCGTTGTTTCCACTGTGGGTATTCATCCAACGTTAACATCTTTGGCGGTTTGTTGTGGTTCCCGATCTCACTTTCCAGAAGTAGAAGATTCTGGATACGTGAGTCCTTTCCAGCAGTGGATGCAGATAACTGATCTTCCATTGCTTTGAACTTGATGAACTCAGAAGAGGACAGATTGACTTATGCGATTGGACGAGATGACTGGGTCAACCGTACGATTGAAGGATGCGGATGACTTCAATTGTGCGATTGGATTAAGTCATGCAAATGAACAGGGCAAATGAGGTCAACCGTCTAGAATAACTCAACCGTGCGAAGAACTATGCGAATGAGTCCAGTCATGCGATTGAACTATATGAATCAGATTCAGTCATACGATTGAGCTAATCGTGCGACTAAAGCTATTGCTGCGGGAAAAAAGTCAAATTTTTGAACACTTGACTCAAAATTATGAATTTTTATGAACCCTAATCTATCGTATGGTAAAAGGTCGAAGCTTTAACATAGAGACTCATCAAAAATACGTTTTGAAGCAAAATAATGGATCTTTTGATTGAAGACGTTGATTTTGACACCAAAACCAATTGAATCCACGCAAAATGACGAGCCTATGCTCTGATACCACTTGTTAGGACCGTGTACGTACGGAGTACTATCGGATTCTACGTGAGACCAGATCAAATAGCATGGAATTCTATTTGATTGGCGATCCAATCAGTGAGAACGAACAACCTGATCGATCTAACGATGAAACAAACGTTAAGAACGAGTTGGAATCCATCAGGAACGAACTATGAACTTGGATTGGCGACTTAGAATGCTCTGGACGGCTAGGGTATGAATGTATTCGAAGTGTTATGTTTTTCCACGAATTATGTGGTATTTATAGGTTTTCAGTGTTCATTCGTACGACTGAACCATTAGCATGGTTCATTCATACGACTGAACCATTAACATGGTTTAGTCGTGCGACTGAATCATGCGTCTGACTCATATGCACGACTGAAGGTTCAGTCGTGCGACTGAATCAATCTTATGTCTCAATCATATGACTGATCCAGTCACCTGGTTCAGTCGTACGACTGGTTCATAAGTATGGTTGATTCATGTGTATGGGCCATAAGTATGGTCCATTAGCATGAATAACCACATGACTAAGTTAAACATATTTCTAAGTTCTTATTGACTTAAAACTATGTAAAACAACATCAAACCTATATATTAAGTTCATACCTATGAATCACATTCAATATAATCATAATATAACATAATCAATCACAAATAAACATCACAATGCATTTCATATATCACTAAGATCATCACATTACATCATATTATATCAGTGCATGACATGAAAGACTTTTACGTTAGAGATCATAAACTAGGTACATCAAGATGTATCAACAGTTATAATGTTAAAAGCTCAACTACCTTTGATTTGTTAGGGTTTTGCCCCAAAAGTTTCCTTTTTAGAAAAGATAGGGTTTTGCATATGGTTGACATGTTCTTATGATCCTTATAAATGTATTTTCATACTAAAATAGTTTAATACTAGTTTTGGCCACTAAGTTACTGAATTTTTAGTAATACCCAATTTACACTTTGGCCCCCTTGTTGATACATATTCATGTACCTAGTTTATGTTCTGAAATATAAAAGTCTTTCAAGTCTTGCACATGTGTAATCCAATGTAATGAAATGATTGATTATATATAAAATGTATTGTGATGGTTGCATGTGATTGATTATGTCATGTTATATTTAGATTGATTGTAATTCACATATATGAACTAACTATATAGGTTTGACGTTGTTTTACATAGTTCTAAGTCAATAAGAACTTAGAAATGTGTTTAAATTAGTCATGTGGACATTCATGCTAATGGACCATACTTAGGGCCCATACGCATGAATGAACCATGCTTATGGACCAGTCGCACGACCGAACCAAGTGACTAGATCAGTCGTATGATTGAGACATAAGATTGGTTCAATCGCACGACTGAACCTTCAGTCGTGCACATGAGTCAATCGCATGCTTCAGTTGCACGACTGAACCATGCTAATGGTTCAGTCATACGGATGAACACTGATAACCTATAAATACCACATAATTCGTGGAAAAACGTAACACTTCGAATTACTTCATACTACTTCGTACCCTAGCCGTCCAGAGCGTCCCAAATCTCAAATCCAAGTTCATAGATCGTTTTTAATCGATTTCAATCCATTCATAATGTTTGTTTCATCGTAAAATTGATCAGGTTATTCGGTCTCACTTATTGGATCGCCAATCAAATAGAATTCCACGCTATTTGATCTGTTTTCACGCAGAATCCGTTAGTACTCCGTACGTACATGGTCCTAACAAGCGGTATCAGAGCTTAGGCTCGTGATTTTGCGTGGATTCAATTGCATTCAAAAGATACACTTTTTCGCTTCAAAACTTGTGTTTAAATAGTCTCAGTGTCGAAAGTTTTGACCTTTTCCCATACGGAAGATTAGGGTTCGTGAAAATTCGTAATTTTAAGTAAAGTGTTCAAAAAATTTGATTTTTCCCGCAGCAGCAGCTTCAGTCGCACAATTGGCCCAATCGCACGACTGAATCCCATTCGCATAGTTCAATCGCACAACTGGACTCATTCGCACAGTTCATTCGCACGGTTGAAGTATTCCATACGGTTGACCTCATTCGTCTTGTTCGTTCACATGATTGAAGCCATTCACATCCTTCAATCGCACGGTTGAACTAGTTGGCTGTCTAATCACATAAGTCAATCTGTCATGTTCTTAGCTTATCAAGTTTACAGAAATGGAAAATCAGTTCTCTGCGTTTACTGCTAGAAAGGTTTCACACATCCAGAATCTTCTACTTCTGGAAAGTGAGATCGGGAACCACAACAAACCGACAAAGCTGTTAACGTTGTATGAATACCCACAATGGAAACAGCGGTTTGAAATCTACCTGAATGGAGTTGACCCTAATCTGTGGACATCTATTGAGACTAGTTATGTGGTTCCAGTCAGTGCTAATGGGGTAAAGCTTACTTTGGGAGGAATGAGTGAATCCCAAAAGACTATGCATAATGCTAAAAAGAAAGCATATGCCTTGTTGACTCAGTCAATTCCTAAAGATATATTTCATCATTTCTCTGAGAACAAGCAGTCTAAGAAGCTATGGGAAGCCTTGGAAAAGAGATACGAAGGCGATGCAACTCTGAAAGCACTAAAGGCAAAACCTCTCAAGAAGGAATTCAACAATTTCTCACAAATTTGAAAGGAGAGCATAGATTATATCATCAACAGATTAAATCATCTGATGAGTAAGTTGCACACTCATGGCGTGAGCACATCCATGGAAGATAAAGTATCTAGCTTTGTTGATGGTCTGCCAGACAAATGGGATCCATTTGTGTCAAATTTAAGGCAAACCGACATTCTTGCCACTTTAGACATAAATGATTTCATTCTGAAGTTGAGGGAGGAAGAGTTGCGTCAGAAATACAAGTCAAAGAAAGGATCCTATGCTTAGACTCCTGCACTCTACAACTCAGTTCCAACTCCTTCTACATCAGGCGCACCGCTTCAAATGACATTTGTATCTAACTCTTCTGCACCTTCCCAAACAAACTATTCAAGGACCGAAACGTCAGGGTCAACTAGCACCCAATATAATGTTCCTGAGGCAAATATTACCAAGTTAAAGAGCGAGAATCTCGGGAATATCACCATGGAAGTTGCTAAAGAACATATGGATCATCTAGCTGCCGTTGTTCAATCTTATGATGGGTTAGTTGCTGGTAAGATTGGGAACTATCATCTTGCTGATAAAGATTACAAGTAGGTTGACGAAACTGAGGTGGAACGCATGGATATAATGTGGGCCTTGGCTAGTGCTGTTAGAAGAGCCAAGAAGTTTATAAAGAAGATGGGGCAGAATTTGGTTGCAACAAAAGACACTACATTTGGATTTGATAAAACCAAAGTCATGTGCTTCAATTGTGGAGAGAAAAGGCACTTCAAACGTGAGTGTACAAAGCCAAAGAAGGCTGGAAATGGAAACCCTTTTTCCACTTTCAACCGTCAAGACAAGGAGAAGGTTGGTGCATCTCCAAGTAAAGATTATAAGGCTTTGGTTGCACAAGGTGATGAAGGACAAGACTGGTCCTTCCGAATCCTATCTGAGGGTGAATCCAACGTCGTATTTGTTGATGCCATGGATGATGGATCTGCAAGTGAGGGAGACATCTTAGCTAATCATGCAAGTTCAGATATCGAAGAAGCTAGGGATGTTGTTGACCACTTGGTAGAAGAAGACTTGAGTGCTGCTAATTCAGAATCTCAAGTCACTGAAGAATCTGACACTGCACTGATGGTTGATTCGTCTACTTCTACACAGGTATATTATTAAGGCGAATTATTTGATAAACATGCTTGTTCTGAATGTGACAAATTTGGGGAAAGCATTGATTTGAAGTTTGCTAAGTTATTAGAACACAACGATAATCTAGTAAATGATTTACATCTCTGCACTGAAGCAAACCGAGTATTAAAACAAAATGAGTGCGGCTTCAAAGAAAAGATAGAACTGTTAGGGAAACAACTAAAGGAAACTGAAGTTGTTGCTTTAAATCAATCTAATGATATTAAGTTCTATTTAAATTCTTTGGAAGAAACCAAAAAGGAGAAAGTAGTTTTGCAAGTAGAAGTTGAATCCTTAAAACAAAAACTGCACAGTTTGGCAAGTTCTTCACACATAGTTCAAAACTTTGTGAAGGAACAAAATGGCGGGGAAGGTCTGGGTTATAAAGTCGTACCGCCACCACATGCTATCCTTTTGAACACTAAATGTAAACTAATAAATAATAACCCAGCAAAGGATCATGTGGTGTCTACTCCTCTTGTCAGTGATCCAGATTCTACTGGTAAAACCGTGAAGTCTGTCACTGAACAGAAGAATACTACTTTCATATCAAAAGATAAGATGCATGTTGAAGACATGACTGATAAAATTAAGAAAGATAACTTAGGGTTAGGTTCAACTATGTTTTTTTCAGAACCTAAACAGTCTAAGGCAACGAACCATAAACCAGCAAGTGATCAAACATTGAATAAAATGAAAGCAAAAGATGTGGCAAATGTTAAAACAATTAATTTTGTTACAGAAGGTGAAACATCTGAAAGTGAAAAGAAACTACCCAACCCCCGACCAAACTCAACCCCTCGTCAACGCTTTCCTCACACTGTCGAATGGAGATCTTGCTACAGTTGTCGAAAAAGACGACACATCTCTCCAAATTGTCCTTACTATTAGACACCTAAAAGGAAAATAGAACTTTTTGATGATGAAAAACCAAAATTTTCTAAAAACAGATCTAATAATCCTTCAAAACACCAAAGTCAACACAGACAAGCTAAAAGCAAAGCTGTGTCACCTAAAGTTAAATCAAGGATTATTAGTGAACCTAAAGTTCAAACCATAAGCCAGTCGTCTGTTTTCCACAAACAGGCCTTACATAGAACTGGTTTATGGAAAGAAAAATCAAGTTTTGTGTCTGATAGTGAAAGCAAGGAAAAGAAAGATGTGCCCTCAACCTCTAAAGGCCATTGCGTTGAGTTCATGATGTGTGATACCTCTGGGACACCCAAGCCAGTTAAGGCTTGGTCCCAAACCTGAACTAATCTTTTAATTGTATGTGCAGGGTGTCCACTACAGCGCTATCACTAATACCTGGATTATTGATAGTGGGGCATCCAGGCATAAGACAGGAAATTTGTCCCTCCTTTTCAACGTCAAGCAAATTAAAGGGGGACACGTGTCATTCACGGGGAACAAAGGAGGTTACATCACCGCGTAAGGCGAAGTGGGAAACGAGAAATTAAAGTTTGACAAGGTCAACTACATTCAGCAACTACAGAACAACTTACTTTCTATCTCCTAAATCTGCAATAAGGGATTCAAGGTTGAATTTGACAACAAGAGATGCTACATAATGAACGAGGAGTATGTCACCCCGGAGGAATAAGTTCTCATGTCGGCTTCAAGATATAACGACCTTTATGTCATGGACCTATCAAAAGCCTCCACAACTGAGTCTACTGCTCAGTGCTTCTTGTCAAAAGCAACAGAAAGAGATTCAATCTCCTGGCACAGGAGAATGGGACATATCAATCCAAGGAAGATGAACCATCTAGTTCAGAACAATCTGGTAGATGGTGTTACAGTCAAGAATTTCCAACTTCCAGACTTCTGGGTTGCCTGCAAGAAAGAGAAACAGACCAAGGAGCCTCACAAAGCAAAGAAAGTCAATTCTATCAACATTCCGCTTGAGCTTCTACACATGGATCTGTTTGGCTCTGTGAGCATAAAAAACATAGCAGGAGATTGGGACTGCTTTGTAGTAACAGATGATTACTTAAGATTCTCTTGGGTGATGTTTCTGAAAGCTAAATCAGAGACATTTAAATCACTCAAACATCTTGTTACCACATTGGAGTCTCTCTACAAGCTGAAAGTAAGAAGGATTCGATCAGACAACGGGACAGAGTTCAAGAATCAGTGGATGGAGGCCTTTTGTGGAGAGAAGGGAATTGTTCATCAGTTTACCTCTCCTTACACTCCACAAATCAATAGTGTTGCTGAAAGGAAGAATCATAGCTTGATAGAGACAGCAAGGACTATGCTAGCTGACTACCAACTGCCAGTTAAATTCTGGAACGAGGCAGTAGCTAATGCATGTTATACTCTAAATCGGGTCTTGGTAGTCAAACGTCATAGAAAAACTTGTTATGAGTTGCTCTAACAGTGGAAACCCGATTTAGAGTATCTGGAACCATTTGGTGCACCTTACATGCTGCTAAAGAAGAATCAGACGAGGAAGTTCTGCGAGAAGGCAGAAGAAGGTATCTTCCTTAGATATAGTATACCAGATAATCGAGTTTACAACAACTCAACTGCTCAGGTAGAAGTATGGTGTAATGTTGATGTTCAAAGATACACCACCCCCTTTGCAGGAAAAGGACCTTCCTTTTTCTTTGACTATGATGGATTTTTTAAATCCTTCAATCTACCTCCTTTCCATTTTGATGATGACTTAGCTGCACGAATGATGTACGATGTTCTGAAGGCTCCCACATCGGACTCGACATCATCCGTTGCACTAGATGATACTTCTATCCCTTCAGGGGGAGTGCTTGAGGTAAGTGATTCTTTTTCTGATGATGAAGCAGTTGAAACCACAAATGTCGAACAGGAAGAACAAGTTCCTACTACCAAACGTTCTACAGCCCCTGATCATGCTGCAGCTGACACTTCTGAACCACATACTCCAACTGTTCAGAATCTGGATACTGAAGTCGCAATACCCACCACTCCTGGAACTCGAGTTAATGCACATCATCCTCTGGACAACATCATAGGAGATATTCTATCGGGAGTTCAAACACAAAATCAGCTATACTCAGCTGATTACGCTGCAGTCATGGAAAGGGATACTTACACGATGGTGCTTATCGATGCTTTGTTTCTCAAGTTGAGCCAAAGCATGTCAGCGAGGCCTAAAAAGATGAATCATGGGTAAGCGCTATGCAAGAAGAACTCCTTCAGTTTAAGAAGTTAGGAGTCTGGACACTTATGGACAGACCAAAAGGTGCAAAGGTGATTGGCACTAAATGGGTTCTTCGATGCAAAAAAGATGACCAAGGGGTCATAATCAGGAACAAGGCTCGGGTTGTCGTTCAAGGGTTTAGACAAGTTGAAGGCATCGACTACAATGAAGTATTTGCACCTGTGGCAAGGATGGAAGCTATTTGTATCTTCTTAACTTACACATCCTACATGCAGATCAAAGTCTATCAACTGGATGTGAAAAGTGCATTCCTTCATGGTGAAATCTGGGAAACAGTGTTCATGAGTAACCTGAAGGATTTGAGGATCCTTGTCATTGGGATAGAGTGTATAAACTGGACAAGGCTCTGTACGGGCTTCATCAAGCCCCTCGAGCCTGGTACGAGAAACTCTCTACTCACCTGTTGAAACATGGTTTTCACATAGGGGTCATTGACTGCACACTGTTCATCAAAGAAAGGATGGTGATTTACTACTGGTGTAGGTATACGTGGATGACATAATCTTCGGTTCAAAGAACGAAGCATTGTGTAAAGAATTTGAGACTGTGATGAAAGCTGAGTTCGAAATGAGGGCCATGGGAGAAATGAAGTTCTTTCTTGGTTTACTAGTAGATCAGACACCAAATGGTATCTTCCTGCATCAGACCAAATATGTAGGTGAAATCCTTAGTCGGTTTGACATGGAGAATGCAACAGCTGCTGGGACTCCACTTGCCACGAATCACGATGTGGCACCCGACAAAAATGGTGATCTGGTCGATGCCACCATGTATCGAGGAATAATCAGATCTCTCATGTACCTCACAGCTTCTCGTCCTCATATTATGTACGCCACGTGTATCCGTTGCAGATATCAGGCAAGACCTAAAGTAAATCACCTCATTGGAGTAAAAAGGATCTTTCGTTATTTGAAGGGTACCCCAACACTTGGGTTGTGGTATCCACATGATGATAACTTTGAGCTTACAGCGTATAGTGACTCGGATTATGGTGGTTGCAAGATGAACTACAAGTCAACATCAGAAGGATGTCAGTTCTTTGGAAGACGGGTTGTCACCTGGCAGTGTAAGAAGCAGACGTCGGTATCTCCATCGACATGTGAAGCCGAATACGTTACCGCAGCTAGTTGTTGTTCTCAAATCATCTGGATTCAACAGCAAATGTGAGACTACGGTTTGCAATTTTCTAACACCCCTATTTATGTTGATAATTCAGCTGCAATTGCAGTCACTAAAAATCTGGTCCAACACCCAAAGACAAAACACATCGGTATTAAATATCACTTTATACGTGACTGTTTTGAAAAGCAATTAATCGATGTTGTTAAAATTAACACGGATTTTCAACGCGCTGACCTCTACACAAAAGCATTTGATAAACCTCGGTTTTTATATCTCTTAGAGGTCAATGGCGTCAAAAAGAAAAGTGATGTCATTCCAGATGAATCTAGTTCTTAGTCCGTCATCACGTTTTAATTTTTTATTTCATTTTCCTTTACTTTATTTTCCTGTCTTTAAAAAAAATCCAAAAACACAAAAGGATTTTCGGTTTTAGAATTTTAGGGGGAGAATAGGTTAGTTTTAGTAGTTAGTATTTAAATTACATAAAAAAACGAAGGCGGGCAGATAAGCTGAAAAGCAAAGATATCAAATCTGGGAGTTTGATTCAAAACTCTGGAAGATGATAATACACAGGGAACATATTGTTTGGGACATCAAAGGACTTAAAGGTTCAAACTGTTACATTAAAACTACGAGTCTGAGAAAAATAAGCCAAACAAAGGAAAAATGATAGTAAACTAGC
>BJCO01737424.1:0-19659 GCA_018326465.1 Flaveria floridana
ATCTTTTTCTGTCAATTTTGCTGCTGCAGAAAGGTAGTAATCACAGCTCTATGTAGCTATGATTTTATGTAGTTTTACATATGTTCATAGCTTGCTTATTCACATAAATGATCCTTTGTTCTTTGGGTTTGTTTTATACATTAATATGGTCATCTAATAAACATATTTTTCAGCTTATAAACAAGTTTATAAAGTTGTAATTCCGCTGCATTTTCAGAAAGTTTAAGAGGTTAAACTATGATTTTATGTTCTAACAAACCCTACACGATAGTGGAAATTTTGGTGATTAAGGTTGCATAAGAAAAGAGTTCGGGTGGTTTAAAGAGAAACCGACAGGGAGACAGAAATTGAAAAAGTGGGTGATTAGGGTTACGTGGGATGAGGGGTATGCTAGATTAAATAGTTTTAAATTATTATTATTATTTTCTTTTAATTATACTCTAGCACCTTTAAGTATAACTTACTTGCATTCCAAGCTTTTTATTTGGTTTCATAGGAAAATAACAGTTATTTATTTATAACAACAATGACTATTTAATGATCGTAACATAACGGAGAGAGGTTAAGTTAAATGAGTGAGGTTAAACTAAAAACGCAGGTTGTCACATCATTCCCATGTTGAAGGAATTTTCTTCCCGAAAATTAGAATATCAGGGTCAACAAATGACTAGTGAATAAGCTGGTCAGTTATCTAGAACATAGGCAGGATAGGATTTTTGAGTATTTTTTAACCACCAAAATTTAAGACACGTAAGGTTTTGTGAGAGTTGCGACATCATCCCCTTGTTGAAGGGAATTTCGCTTCGAAATTTAAGGAAAAGAAATATTAAAAGTGATACCTTAAGAAGTGGATGCCTGATCTTTGAACAGTTGCGGGCTTTTCTTTTTCATCTGATCTTCGTGTTCCTATGTAAACTATGGTCCACGCTTTGAATTCACCTAATGCGTATAATAGGGATCTTGCTACACTTTAGGGTCTTGACTTCCCTATCCATGATCTCAACTGGTTCCTTGATGAAACGAAGCTGTTCATTAATTTCCAGTTCATCCAATGGAACGATGAGTGATTCACCGGCTAGACAGTTCTTCAGGTTTGAAACATGAAACACATTATGAACGCCATCAAGTTTCGTAGGTAAGTCTAACTGGTAAGTCACTGGACCGATCCTTTTGACAATCTTGAATGGTCCTACGTATCTAGGGTTTAGCTTTCCACGCTTTTCAAAGCGTGTCACACCCTTCCAAGGTGAAACCTTTAACAACAGCCCGTCACCAACTTGAAATTCCAAAGGCTTTATCCTTTGATCTGCATAGCTTTTCTGACGATCACGAGCTGCCACCATACGGTTATAAATCTAAACAATCTTCTCTGTGGTTTCGTGAATGAGTTCAGGGTCAGTTAACTGACCATCTCCAACTTCGGTCCAACAGAGGGGGGATCTACACTTTCTACCATAAAGTGATTCAAATGGTGCAGCTTTGATGATCATGTGGTAACTGTTGTTGTAAGAGAATTCAACCAAAGGTGGATGGGTTTCCTAACTATTCGCAAAGTAAATAACGCACACCCTAGGCATATACAGATGAGTGCCTATGGATGGATGATATGCGGTGCAAATATACAGATGAGTGCCTAGTGATTTTTGTAGTGATTGCCAGAAGCGTGATGATTGAAAGTGGCACGCCATGTCGTGACACAACCTCCTTTAAATAAATCTGTGCTAGTTTATCCATTTTATAAGTCTCATGAATGGCCAAGAAATGTGCCGACTTGGTCAAACAATCCACTATCACCCAGATAGTATCATTCCCAGTCTGCGAACGAGGCAACTTTGTGATAAAGTCCATGGAAATATTCTCCTATTTTCATACTGGGATATCTGGTTGTTGAAGTAAACCTGATGGTTTCTAATATTCTGCTTTGCCCTTAGAGCAAGTCAAACACTTTGACACGTAAGCGGCAATTTCATCCTTTATGTTAGGCCACCAGTAGATAACTTTCAGGTCTTTGTACATCTTGTCAGATCTAGGATGTACTGAGTAACGAGACTTGTGAGCTTCATCCATCACCAACTCTCGAAGATTCCCGAATAATGGAACCCAAACCCGGTCTTTATAATAACGAAGACCATCTATCTTCTCCTGAAATAGATTCTTAGGTCCTCTAAGAGATTCTGATTTGATGTTCTATTTTTGTAATGCCTCAGCTTGTGCATTCTTAATTTGCGATGGTAGGTAAGAATGAATTGTTAATTGCAATGCACGGACACGACGTGGCTTTAGGGTTTCCTTATGACTAAGGGTATCAGCTACCACGTTACCCTTTCCTGGATGATACTTAATGGCACACTCATGATCATTCAGGAGTTCCAACCATTGTCGTTGTCTCATATTCAGCTCCTTCTGCTCGTAAATGTGCTGAAGACTCTTATGATCAATGAAGATCATACACTTGGTTCCATGTAGGTAACGCCTCCGGATCTTGAGTGCGAATACCACAACTCCCAACTCCAAGTCATAGCTGCCTCGATGCATAAGCTATGACTTTGTCGCGTTGCATCAGCACACATCCCAAACCCTAGATGGATGCATCACCATAAACAACAAAGTCATTAATTCCTTCTGGTAAAGCTACGATCGGTGCGTTGCAGAGTTTATCTTTAAGCGCCTGAAACGTTGTTTCCTCTTTGCTGCCCCATTTGTAGACGGCTCCCTTATGAGTTAGGGCAGTCAAAGGTGGTGTCAACTTTGAGAATCCTTCAATAAATCATCTGTAATACCCTGCCAGACCAAGGAATTATCGCACCTTAGTAGGCGTCTTCGGTGCCGGCCAATCCTTGATTTCTTCAATATTTGAAGGATCTACATGTATACCTTTTTCGTTCACCACATGCCCAAGGAATTGCACTTCACGCATCCAGAAGTCGCATTTTGAGAATTTCGCATAAAGCTGGTCATTCTTCAACAAATCCAAAATGGTTCTCAAGTGTTCCTTATGATCTTCCTTATTCTGAGAGTAGATTAGTATATCCATCAATGAAAACAATGACAAATTTATCCAAATAAGGCTTGTAGACATAGTTCATGAGGTCCATGAAAATTGCTGGGGCATTGGTTATTCCAAAAGGCATTACAGTGAATTCATAGTGTCCATAGCGAGTCTGGAATGCTATTTTCGAGATGTCTTCCTCTCGAACCCTCAACAGATGATTACCCGATCTCAAATCAATCTTGGAATAGTAGCTTGATCCCTGCAACTGGTCAAAGAAGTCGTCAAGGTGTGGAGTGGATATTTGTTCTTGATCATCACCTTGTTAAACTCCCGATAGTCGATATACATCCTGAAAGTTCCATCTTTCTTTTTAATGAAAAGCACTGGAGCTCCCTAGGGTGAAGAGCTGGGACGTATGAATCCCTTATCTAACAATTCATGCAGTTGCTTAGACAACTCTTGTAGTTCGTTCGGTGCAAGACGGTACGGCGCCCGAGCGATTGGAGCTACTCCAGGTGCTAACTCAATCTAAAATTCTACCTGTCTGTTCGGAGCAGGCCATGTAGGTCTTGTGGAAATACCTCGAGAAAGTCTCTGACAACTGGAATATCTTCTATACGCTTTTCATCCACATTCGTTTCTGTAACAAGTGCCAATAAAGCAGAATGCCCTTTCCTAAGACATTTCTAAGCCTTCAAATATGAGATGATGCCGACCACAGCACCAACCTTATCACCTTCAACTGTAAGGATCTCATCACCCGAAGTGGATAACTTCATCAGCTTCTCCTTGCAAATGATCTCAGCGTTGTTCTTGGATAACCAATCCATTCTGACTATGACATAGAAGCTACCATCGTTAATAGAAACTAGAGCTATATTGAACGCATGTCTAGGCAAACATAGTTTACAACTGCCAAGTACATGGGTAGTGGTTATAGTTCTACCATCGGTTACTTCTATGGTAGATTTTGGAACTTAAACTGATAGGATCTACGCCGGGTATGAAACTTCAATCAGCACTCGAATGAGAGAATGCTGAAGCAGAACTACCATTTCTGTCGGTTTCCTATCTTCTTGAGCCTTGGACAGTTTTGCTTTAAATACACAAGTTTTCTGCACTCATAACATCCCTTCTGTACTTCTTGTGGCTGAGGAGACTCAGCCGGAATGTTCGCACAATAGTTCTTAAAGGTATGGCCAAATTTCCATAAATCGCCCTTAGATGTCCTCATTGCATAGCCCATGGAGATGAGAGTTGCTCTTGTTCCTTATAGTGGAAACATAGAGATGTAATAGTCGGGGTTGTCTTAAGACACTTTGTTAACTGACCTTACGCCAAACACAGTCAACCAGGAAAATCCAGTTTGAATCCCACCACCGGAGGACAAGCAAAAGTAACTTATGCTCAACATGATAAATACTAAGTGAAACGAATGTTGGAACATTTAAACGGCCAAAGCTCTAAGTATTAAGATTAACCCAATGAACAAAGACTACATGCGCAGAGGGTATCATCACCCTGTTGTAACTCTTGAGGATTTGGCACATTGTAGATGGATAGTATTGCAAGATCACTGAAATGCTAGGAAAAGGAACATCTCATAGAGACTTGGACTAATGCCATAATATGAATCTCATCAAGGCTCGAGGTAAATGAGAACTTTCATATGAGCATAAATGAAGGATTGTTTATGTATCAGTAGTGAAGTTTTATGAGAATCAAGACTCTTATGTCCCAAAGTATAGAAATGGAAAGTTGTACTGACTTTGACCGTTATCACCCGATAGAGTTCGCCAAACTTCTCATGCATGACAAATTACAATTACGTGTGCACCCGTGATGGTAATTTGCTTTGCATGGTCACCCCTGGTTCCTCCCATCCGAGCTAACATACCTTGTCAGTACAGATTGCTATCAATGATAGAGATATCAAAGATATGGTTATTAAACAAACGGTCAATTAACCAAGGTTGTATGAAATAATTGATTGAGGAAATATTCACTTGGTAAAGGAACCGTCGATGTTCTCAGGTCAGATGGGTAAATAGCAATATCGTAAGTAAACCTTGATAAATTGTTTCTTAATGTCTATGGTATCTGCCAGTATAGCTATTGCCTGCTCCATGAGGCACAGAAAGGTTAAGGTAGGTAAAGAAAGCTTAGCAGACACAACTCTCTAAGACACATTCAACAGGAGGCAGAACATGCTCCTAATGAACCATCCAATTTGGGTACCAATGATACTGTATCCAATACCGAGGGGCATAATGTAAAAGGTAAGGTATAGGAAATTCGTAAGTAACCTTCTCGTTACTCACAATAACTCAGAGTCACTTGTACTGAGAAATAGGGGGTAACAACGGAAAATCAGGACGAACTGGCCTTTTCCCGTGAACTTAGCATGAAGAGATGAATACACCATTCTTGTAGTTGAACACTCACAGGAATATACCAAAGCAAGGAAAAGATCAATTAAGTATAATATAGTAATCTACATGTGTACAACTAATGCAAATCCAGCTATAGTCTAAAATGCAATACAAATAAGATACAAGGGTTCATTTTAGTTCGCTATAACTAAAGCTCTGATACCAATCTGTCACACCCTCAAAATCCACTAACGGGGTTTTACCGTCAGGTGTGTAACATAACCAGGATCTCAGATAAGCATCAGTTACACCAATCGACTCGATAATTACAAAACATATAAGTTACTTGATAATGGTGGAATAAAACAAATATGTTTAAGTATTGCGGAAGCGAAATTAGAAAACCATTTAAACAACTGTTGAAATCTGCGCAAACACACGCCCAAACTAATTTTAGTAAATGTTAACATAATTAAACCATAAAATCAGTTTAAAAGTGAATGAAGATGATATGCAATGAATGCGGTGCTCCTAGACGTGCCACATCAATGACCTGAGTGAAAACATGCTAAGATAGGTACAAAGACTGGTGAGTTCATAGGTTTATCAAAAAATAGTAGTTAACAGTAATGAAATTCCAGATTTAGTAATCAAAGCATATAAGTAGGTAGCTAGCCTACAGCAAGTCACTATGTGTATGAAGTCGTGACCGAACTGACAGTAATAATAATGTAATGAATGCCCTGGCTGTGGAATCCCTACCACAACACTGTAAAACAGGCTAACCATTCACCCATTTGACCTCCAGTCAAGCTAGCGTGACTAGCCCGGGTGGGGTTTGTTAAACCCAATAGATCTGCTAATAATCACATCGCTAGTAACATATTAACAGTCCAAAGAGGCGTAGTATAACACCGTAGTATCAGGTATATGTAGTATTACGAAATCTAAAGTATTGTATCGTTTATGAAAAACAGCATGTTTCTCTCCCCCAAAAAGAGTGAATATATGAAAGTGGGTCTGTAAACTCACCTTTAATGCACAGCAAAAGCAATTAACGTAAACACGAGCGATTAAGTTCCCGAACAACCTGGATGCACGTTTATTATATAATTAATAGCAAATATTAAATACTAATAATAGGTCGTACAGTTTCACGTTCACGGTTCAGTTACGGTGTCGTTTATTGATATTCCCATTCACACACAAACACACGCAACACCAATTCATCTCGAACACACAAAACCCAATTTTCACATGTACAAGTACACTTTAGTTCACTGGCACTTTTATAATAAAATCCATACGTTTGTAATACGTCATCCACACATCACAAACGTGTAACGACCCAAACGATGAACACATTTATATGCATATTATACACATAATATATTTCTCCAATTATACCTGGCACATATATGATGTGACTAAGGTTTTTAATCACCATACACATTATAATAACAAAACAACATTATTTAGCACTCATTTAAACCCATTACATAACACCATACTCACTTCACGGGAGAACACATTCACGATGCACGACTCGTACACATCATCACACCCACTATATATGATGTATATTATAATATATATTGTAAATTGTGTTTAATAGCAAAACACACCTGCGTGGCAGACACATGTATACTTGACACAAAACACATATATGCACCTCATACATAATCCATATGCCACCAAATTCAAACCTTAAACCATACCATAAATCATCATCATACATAAGCACTATCCAATATACCTAGACACAAAAAAACACACACACAGGAACTCATACGCATGGCGGGGAGAAGACACACACAAAAATCACACACACCTAATACGTACTCTAGCATGCATAAACACCCACACCACATCACCTTCACGCAACAGCCACCCATTCGGCACTCACACACCATTATACAACCAGTAATAAATTGATATGTGCATATATATAAGCATCATAGTCAAGCACACACATCAATGCATACATTTATATACGCAGGACAAACGTGACAACTAACGGGAAGCTCGTACCGAACAGGATTCGGAGACAAAGAGGGTTCTGCCAGAGTTGCTCTGCTCCTAACCACGACTGCCCGATGCTAAGAAAACGGTTTTCGGTTACGATGCTTAGCCGAATCAACATTCTAGCGGTAAAACAACAATGGTGTTTGACGATGGATTCACAACAGTTCAGGACTGCAGGTGGAATCAACCGTTGGAATGTCGCACAAGTATGCCGTCAATGATGGCGGAAATTTTGGTGATTAAGGTTGCAAAAGAAAAGAGTTCGGGTGCTTTGAAGAGAAATCGAGAGGGAGACGGAAATTGAAAAAGTGGGTGATTAGGGTTATGTGGGATGAGGGGTATGCTAGACTAAATAGTTTTAAGTTATTATTATTATTATTATTTTTTAATTATACTTTAGCCCCTTTAATTATAACTTACTTGCATTCTATGTTTTTTATTTGGTTTCATAGGAAAAATAACAATTATTTATTTATAACAACAATCACTATTTAATGATCGTAACATAACGGAGAGAGGTTAAGTTAAATGAGTGAGGTTAAACTAAAAATGCGGGTTGTCACACTCCTCATGAAGCTAGTATGGGAACAACGTTATACAATGATGGATTCTACGTATATGACCCCTTCTTGGACTTGTGTTTTAGCCTCAGCTCCCCCTCACTCAGCTTCAAGATAAAATCATTAATGTATAGAGTGGCTAGAGTATCATTCTGTCTCAGATTAGAAACAAAGGGATCCCATTTATCCGGCAATCCATCAGCAAAGCTTGCAACTTTATCCTCCAGTGATGTAGTTACCCCATGTGTGTGCTACTCACACATTAGATGATAAAATCTGTCTATAATGTCATCCTAGCATTCATTTCTAATGGATGAAAAGTTGTTAAAATTCTTCTTGAGGGCTTTGGCCTTTAGTGCCTTTAACGTGGCAATACCATCCTATCGCTTTTCCAAAGATGACCACAACTTCTTGGACTATTTATGTTCTAAAAACTAATGGAAAATGTCTTTCGGAATTGACTAGGTCAGTAACACCATTTGCTCCAACCGGTGTAGAATAACTATTTTCAATAGCAATCCACAAGTTTAGGTCTACATCATTAAGGTAAATCTCAAACCGTTGTCTCCATTGTGGGTATTTATCCAAAGTCAACAGTTTTGGAGGTTTGTTATGATTTCCAATTTCATTCTCAGCAGTTAGAGGTTTTGGATTCGTGAGTCCTTTCCAGCAGTAAACGCGGTGTTCTGATCGTCCATGTTATCAAAACTTGAGGATACCTAAATTGAAATACTCAAACTTGAAAAATCTTATGTGACTGAGTCAATCATGCGAATGGACAGTTCAATCGTACAATTGGAGAGTGCGATTAAGTTCAATCAGATGATTGACTTCAATCGTGCGATTGAGGGATTTAGATGAGTTCAACCGTACGAATGGAGAGTGCGAATGGGTTCAATCGTACGATTCAGCTTAATTGTGCGATTAGGGATGTGACTAAGTCCAGTCATGCAGTTGAATCGTGCGATTAGGATTCAGTCATGCGATTGAGTCAATCGTGCGACTGAGACTGCTGAGTTTGAAAAATTACAGATTTTGAACACGTTTAGACTCAAAACAATTTTGCAAAAAACCCTAAACTGTTCTTAGTCAAAAAGTTTAGAACTTTTAAATCATGCACAGTCAAAAACTCATTTTGTATCAAAAACATGGATTTTTGAATAAAGAAACGCTAACTTTAACCAAAACACCGATCGAATCAACGAAGAGTCAAGAGCCAAGGCTCTGATACCACTTGTTGGGACCGTGTACGTACGGAATACTAAATGATTCAACGTGAAACCTAATCAAATAGTGTGGAATCTTATTTGATTGGCGATCCAATCAGTGAGAACGTAAACCCGGATCAATCTAAAGATAGAACAACGTTAAGAATGGGTAGAAAACAATCCGGGATGAACTGTAAACTTGGATGGATGTGATAGAGCTCTCTGGATGGCTAGGGTATGAAATAATTTAAAGTGTTATGTTTTTCCATGAATGACATGGTATTTATAGGTTGTAGTGTACAGTCGTACCTATAAATTAATCAACAGAATCTTTGTACTAAACTATTTCGTATCGTTTTTTTGTATCACTATCCAAATGAACTCAAAAATCAGATTGATTGAGTCATACGATTCATTAATATGCACGACTGAACTATACGATTGGTTCAATCGTATGACTGAGCCAGTCTCATGGCTCAGTCGTGCGATTGAGCCAATCACCTGGGTTAGTCTTGCGACTGGTATATAAGCATGGTCTATTAGCATGAATAACCATAAGACTAAGTCAAACATATTCCTGAATAATTATTAACTCAGAACTATTAATAACTGCTACAAACCCATATATAATATTCTTTCAAGTGTGTATTTATAAACGATATAAGAATAAGACACATTCAATAGTAATAGACATTCAAACACATTCAATAGTAAATAGACATTCAAACAATATAAGAATAAGACACATTGTAGTGAACAAGGCAAGATGTTCTTCTGTAATCTGGATGGTTTGTTTGGATGGGTTAGAATTAGCAACAAATGCTTGTTGAACTTGAGGTTGGGGTTGTACTGAGTGATATGTATGGGATTGAGGTTGAATTGATTGGGATAGCATGGGTGAATATTGGTTGGTGTATGAAGCTTAACATGTGATACTGATGTTTCTTCAATTGTTAGAACCAAAGGATTTTCTATTTCTTTTTGCTGACACATCTGTGACTAGTTGAAATAATAATTTGGATTACTCGTCGTCTTGCTATAGCTTCAAGCACCCATTGAGTTCAAATGGTTTGTAGTTCTCTGTATATAATCCATTTCATATGACTTGATGGTAGATATCAAGTCACTAAGAGGCAGAGTAAATAGATCCTTTGTCCTTTTGATTGTTGTAGCAATTCTTTTTCTAACTATAAGGCAATAAGTTTAAAAGCTTCTTGTTCACTGTGATATATTCCAAGACAATGCCAGCACTCTTCATCTTTGTTGCCAGGTTAACAAACTTTGAAATTTAAGTTTTAAGAGTTTCACAAAGACATGACTGAACATGCTGAATTTTTAGTTAAGTATGTCTTTCTTGCTTTCTCTCATGTCTTTGTTACCTATGATTTGGGTTTCCATTGCATCCTATAGAACTTTGGCCCCTCTGAATTCTTTGAATTTATGTGTAATCATAGTAGTCAAAGCCATGGTTATGGATGCATAGGCTTTCTCATCAAGTTCTAAAGATGCTCCAGTTTTTAAACCATTTCTCCTTTTTCATTTTTATACAGAGGAATGTATGGCCCGAATTTGATCTACCATAACATCCTCATTTCAATTGTAAACAACATGGTTCTCAAACCGATAAACCCAATTGGCATAATAATCTCACTTAAAAGTCTTGCTGGTTTAGTGCTTGTTCCGATCTCAGTATCCAAACTAAGCGTGGAAGTAAGATTCTTTAAATTAGGGTTGATGGCAATTCTGAAAACCAAATTTCAAACTTCTCAAAATTTATTAAACATTGGAACTTCTCGCGTGATAACTTGTAACTTTTCGCACGACTGACTTTTGTGATTAGTTGATCTTATTGCACGAATGAAATCCTTTGACAAAATACTTTTATCTTCATTATCATGTTCTTGATTTCCCGATCCTATAAGTTCAATTCCTACGGCTTTTTGTTTAAAAAAATATAGCAATACCATACTCAAATTTAAGAGAAAAAAATTGCTCAATTTTATGACGCAATTAATTTTAATAAATAACAATGTATAGAAAGTTAAGAATCGTAAAATAAAGTAGAGGAATTTGCAAAAAGTCCGTAAAAGTGCCTTTCTCATAACATACAAGACAACTTTTTGTGTTAAAATTGATCTCAATAATCATTGATTTATGTAATAAAGAGCTGAGATCACTACTTAGCCTTTTAGGTAAATGCATTTTTTTAACAGCACATATATATTGTAAAATGTTAATTAGAACATATAAAGAATTAGTATAATAAAATAACATTTAATAATGAAAAGTAATAAAAAGTATTATATCTATCTACTATAATAAAAAAACTTTTTAGTTGGACACTTGTCAAAATTATAAAGCTCTTAATTTTAGTTTTCCCGCCTTAATTTTAGTTTTTCCGTCCATCTCTCCTATTAAATAACTACCTTAATTATAAATAATATAATTTAATTCTTTTTTAGATTAACTATTGTTTTTTAATAATTTAAGAAAGAGTTCTTTTAAATATGTAATTTCTAAGGAAATATTTGTTAAGATAATAATTTTTTCCAAAACATCATAATCTTTTAAAAATATAAAATATGTAAAATTTAGTGTTTTCAATAATATAATTTATATAAACCAAAATAATTAAAATTCAAAGTTATAATGAGGTTTTTTTTACAGAGGACACTTTTTTTAATGGTTTGTTTTGGAATAAAATGTTTGATTTTTTTTAAAACAAAGAAATTATTTTATTACTTATAATTATTACTCATAAGTAATTTATTCAACCTGTGTAATACACGGGGTACCAACCTAGTATATATATATATATATATGTATGTATGTATATTGTATTTGAGGTTGAAGCTCCCTTGGTTTAGTTAATTAGTCGCTGAATAAATAGCATTCCAAAAAAACCCAACTACCGGAAACACAATCAACTTGGCTGATAAATTATGTGGTTCAGAAAGACCATCTACATTAAAGGATAGTCCACCTCCGCATAACTACACATCATACGACATACTATACTTCTACTAAATAGTTTTGATTTTGATAAACTAGCAACTTCCAAGGTACTGTCCTATGTGTGTTTCAATTAGTAGTGGGACAAACTAAACTCTACAATTGTAGAAGATCCTAGGCTCATCTATCAATCAATTTTGTTTCTTTTGTTATTTACTTTATGTTAACTACAATACTACACAATTGTGGTACGTAATATTGTGTAGATAAATAACTAAAATTAAGCCATTAATTCCAATCTCAGAATAAATAGGGTAGACACTTTTCTTAGGATTTCTAGGTGATTACCTACCTGGCATTGTAATAGTTGATAGGCTACACTTTTCGTACCTGCTGTTTTGCACTGTATTGTAACTTGAAATATTTGAGTGAAATATATAAAGAATATGAAGTAATTATGTGTTATTGTTCTGTTGTTCTTATTATATTTATAAGAGTTGTTAGTATAGATGAACAGAGATTCCACATCTTCAAATCGATATCACTAAAGCAATGTTGTTATTAATTCATTCACGATTAATAGTGCCTTGACTTTAGATTTGTTGATCTAACCTACATGTAAATATTTGTAGTCTATGTGATTTTACTACTTCTCTACATAACATCATCTCAAAATGGCCGCTGCTACAAGCAAATATGATTTGGAAAAGGACACTCAAAGGAAACCTCCATTGTTCACTACAAAGGATTATGATACTTTGAAGATAAGAATGAACGGATTCATCAAGAACCAAGACAGGATTATGTGCACCTCTATCACTGATGGTCCACATATTCTAATGGTGAGGTCTATTAAGAAAATAGTGTTTTGATCATTAGGGATACAAGAAAATACATCAATGAAGATCTTAAAAGAATTAGCATTGATGAGAAAGATTTATGGTTACTCTTAATGGTTATTACAAATTACATCAACCATAGTTTCAAAAAGAACAATACTGCTAAAAGCCTCTGGGATGCTCTTAAAAGCATATATGAAATAAAATTATGGGGAATGTGCTAAATTAAAAATTCAAGAACTTCAAATTTATCAAGGGAGAAAGCATGGTAGCAACATATTTTAGATATGGCTCTGTTAGAATCTAGAATGAAGTTGGATAATAATGAAATCATGTAGAAATTTTGAGGCCATAGCCAAAGATGTGAACTGTCTATACAGCTGCCACAAGAATAGTTGAAAATCTAAAAACTCTATAGTGGGTAGAGCTCTATGGTATGGTTAGCATATACAAAAAAGAAATAAATGATCAAAATCAGGCAGTCTCTATTTGATCAATATTTGTTGCTTTGTTAGCCCTTCTGAATCACTCAACAATTTCTCTTCACTAACACTCTTATTAGCTAGTTCATGTGACGTCCTGTCAAGCACCATCCACATCATACCAAGCCCCTAATTATATGCTAGTCTCCTATTTAAACCTTTTCTCAAATTACTCCTTTTCAAAGCTCAAGTCAAACTCTTTACTGCTCCCCTTCATATTTAAGCAACTGGCATGGAGATTTTATGTCATTCACCCTTATGACCTTGAAGAAATGTACATCAACTACCAAATTATAATTAATTTCTTCTAATCAGCCAAACAATTCTACCAAAGAACCAAGAAAAGGTTCTTGAGGCGTAGGTGATCAAGTTGTGGTCTTTAGAGTAGGAAACTAGCCTCCCATAAATGGATCATTTGTTAACAGAACATAAATCTTCGAAAGCCAATTTAGGTTCTTGGAATGCTAGCCCTCTTAACTAGCTTATAAAAATCCCATACCACCTCCTTCTATAGCAAAACGTGAATTGTTGTGGCTTCCCAACAAGGTCTGATTGACTGAAGCTTCCTAATGGATGATCTGACACCAGTATACAATGCTTTCATGGTAGACGTTTTAGAATCTACAAGCAAGGTAAATAAACATTGTTGTACTATTGAGTGTATTGCAAAATTTAACATGTATAAACATCATAACTAGAAATGCTAAATAAAATTTAATCCTTCCATATCCTCAAAACAAATTTTGAGAAGGTTGTTAAATCCTAAAAGAAAGGATTAAAGCTTTAGAAAAAAATATTTCATCAATAAAACATGAACATACAAATTAAGAAACTTAGATTGATGATATATTGGGCAGAATAAAATATAAAAAGGGTCAATAACTCGGTTGTATGGATTACATTTAGAGGCTGATGCAACCAAAGAGCACTCAGCATACACATGTGAAGTACAAGAAAATTATTTCGGAAAATTTGATACAACTCAACAAATTACACTAAGTATCAAATCGTCCAAAGCCAAAAGACCAAATCTTCCAAAGTTGTTGGACTCAATAAAGCGCATTAAGAATTAATGCAAGAAAGTATAATGCCTGCCATTATCAAAACAATCATCCAAATGTGTTTCAACATACAATTCATACATTAGAAACACATTAACATCATTAACATCCATAACAATCACTAATATTTATGTAAATTTCTTTTTTAGATTTGTAGATTTTTGCACAAGTCAATCAATACGGATGAAGGAAGTCCAATGCGGATAAAGATTCTACAGCGGATGAAGTATCTATCCCACAGCGGATGAAGAAACTTCACAGCGGATGAACAAGATTCATAGCGCATGAATCAAGTGTTCACAATGGATGAACAACATTCACAGCGGATTAACAAGTTTATAGCGGATGACCACGGCTGATGAACTGTTCCCACAACGGATGAACAAGTCCATCATAGTGGATGAACAAACTGTTCATACAGCGGATGAACTTGTAATACCCCGAATTTTTATTCAAACGAAAGGAAAAGAAAACTAAAAAGAAATAAAAGAAAATGGACAAAAGTGGAGGGGGATAAAGTGTACAAAGTACAAAAGTCTAATATTTTATATTAAAATGGGTATGGTTGCCCACATTAAAGCAGAAAACTGCTTCTGCTCTCGGCCAAGGAAGAAAAGAGAAGAAGAACTCTCGGTTCTAGAGAGAGAAAGGAAGAAGAAGCTGTAAAAGGTGAGATTTCTTGAGTATATGTTCGGTTTTAACCAAATTCATGAGTGGTTGACTGAATTCTTGATGTTTTAGAGTTGGTTTTCGATAACTTGAAGTTGAATTTGCCAGTGGAAGTGTTTAGCTCGAAGATCTGCTTCAAGGTGAGTCTCTAGAACCCCTCTTTTACTGATTTTAAAGTGTTTGGGGCTATTATGCATACCAAGTAAACATTTTTAAAAGAAACCATGGGTTTATAGTTGTATGTTAGAAAATAATATATCTATGTATGTTTTAGAGTTTGATTATGGCCAAGAAATTGATGTTAAAATGTTTTAAGAGCCCTAGTATGTTAGATATGTGTTTGGGTAGTGTTAGAATGATAATCGGGTGATGTTTGGTGCAAAGAAAACAACTTAGAATAATTACAACGGCCAAGAAGGGCCATGCGCCTAAAAGGTGTTCCCAACCGCCCAAACAGTGCCAACCGTCTAAAAAGTGTTCCCAACCGCCCAAACAGCGCCCAAATAGTGGCCATGCGCCCAGAAGCTTTCTCACTTAGAATTTTCTACTGATGCACCTAAGGTATTCCATGCGCCTAGTTTGAGACTTAGGATTTTCTAAAGGGCCTTATGAGAAGAAAATGATTGAGATAGGATCTGTTATGATGGCTTATGCTTGATGCGTGCATGATGATATGATGAAGACTATGATGTGTATGTGTGTGAGTGATATGTTATCTTTCTTCGTTAAAGATTTTTCAAAAACGTATGTATTATGTTTTGTAATACATTATGTATGACTTTACGTGGTGTGATGTATGAACGAATCAATTAATGAATGTAAAGTATTATGTAACGAAGTGAAAGATAATGATAAAGTACAAAAGAACGAATACGATAAAGTACAAAACGAACAAACACACGAGATAACGAATGGTGAGTATGGAATTGACGGATGATGAGATCCGTGTCGCGTACCCCGGTACTGTGTCAGTCTTTGGACATGAGTCGGTGGGTTTGTTTACAGGCCCCAACATAGTATCAGTCTTCGGACATGAGTCGGGGGTATTGCATGAGACAAAATGGAGAGATGAGATCTTTGTCGCGTACTCTGGTACTGTGTCAGTCTTCGAACATGAGTCGGGGGTTTGTTTACAGGCCCCGGCATAGTATCAGTATTCGGACATGAGTCAGGGGTATTGCATGAGACAAAATGGAGAGATGAGATCTTTATCGCATACTCCGCTACCGTGTCAGTCTTCGAACAAGAGTCGAGGGTTTGTTTATCAGGCCCCGACACAGTATCAGTCTTCGGACATGAGTCGGGGGTATTGCATGAGGAGAGATAATGAGGTGAACGACTTTGTGTTGCAACAGACTCAGATAGAGTTCAATCCATGTGATTGACTCGAATGGGATCTTTGTCGTGTATCCCGGTGTTGTGTCAGTCTTCGAACATGAGTCGGGGGTTTGTGTACAGGCCCCGGTACAGCATCAGCTTTCGAGCATAAGTCGAGGATATTGCATGAGACAAGATTCGAGTAATGATAAGTAAAGAGCAAAGGAATGAATGAATGAACGAATGGTGATGAAGATAATAATAATAATTATTATCAATATGTATGTATGATGTATGACAATTGACGAACGTAAAGTACGAAAAGAAAGAAAGAGAAAAGAAAGTAAAAGGGAGTGAGAAGTATGAACGATAGTATGAATATGAAAGTAAATAAAAGAATGAAACGATGAAAGTATGAAAGAACGAAATGAATAAAGGACACAGATTGAGTGTACGTATGTTGTATGACCACGAATGAATGTAAGACTATGTTTTAAAGGAAATAAAGTATTTTATTATAAAAACTAGAACTCACTCAGCGTCGCTGACTTTTTGTATGCATGATAGTTGGCAGGTATTTTGTTGATGCTGAGGAGTTGCAAGCATGGATGCATAAGCTACTGGGAGCGTCTTGAAGTTGGCATCCATATTTTGACATGTCATTGTATTTCGATATGAAAACAAATGTTGTAATGTAATGAAATGGCATGTTTTGAGTTATTAATGAAAGTTTTGAATTCCGCTGTAAAATAAATGTACGTTTTATAATGTTTTATGTGCGATGAATGACCAACTGTGAGGTGCCCGGGATCGGGGCCTTGCAGAACGTCTCCATAGCAGATGACTGAATTCCATAGCGGATGACTTAGTCACTTAGGATTATTTGTTATGTAATTTTCATTTACATAAGGGTAGAATAGTAATTGTATATAGATTTTGTGTTTAGGCTATAAATAGCACTCTACCCTAATCCTTTGCAAGCTTTTGAACGATTATCAATCAACCAAGCATTTTCAATTTTCTTATGCATTTTAACACTCACAACACACACATAAACACACACATGCACTGAAAACATACACATTAACCATGGGTTTCCGCACCATGTTTAGTGTTTGTTGAATTTGTGAGAGATTAGAAAAGATCCTTGGAGAAACACAACTTGTTCATATTGAATATCATTCTTTCTAAAGTTTATATTCAATATGCTTTTCTGATGTTCAAGTGTGTTTTCATCAAAAGCCAAAGATGAAGTCTTCTGAAGCTTCATAGACAAAGTCTTCTGACGCCAAAGGACTGATTTCTTTTAAAAACAAAAAAGACATTCTTTCTTTAACTTACTTTGCACAAAAGCTTAACCACTTTCCGTTGCCACTTCTGAAGACTCACCAACTTATATGAGTTGGTGAAAACTTCTTAATTTTGTCAACTGTAGATTATGGTTTTGAGTCTGTAACTTTCTACTTTTGTACTTTTATCATTTTTGTATTAGATAAGTATGTGAGCTATTGCATGTCACAGACACTAATAAAAAGACAATCTACCTTTAGCATCTTGTTGTCTAGATTAGTGTTTTCAACTGGCCTTCAAAGTATTGACGGTTGTAGAATGTAGTATAAAGTATCTTGATGAAAACACACTCTTGAACTTTAGTCAAGCACATTGAACATAAACTTTTAAAAGAATGATATTGAATATGAACAAGTTGTGTTTCTCTAAGTATCTTTTCTAATCTCTCACAAATTCAACAAACACTAAACATGGTACGGAAAGCCATGGTTAATGTGTATGATTTCAGTGTGTGTGTGTGTGCATATGTGTGTGTTTGTGTGTGTGTTTGTGTGTGTGTTTGTGTGTGTGTTTGTGTGTGTGTTTGTATGTGTGTTTGAATGCACGAGAAAATTGAAAAATGCTTGTTTGATTGATAATCGTTCAAAAGCTTACAAAGGATTAGGGTAGAGTGCTATTTATAGCCTATACACAAAAGCTATATACAATTACTATTCTACCTTTATATAAATGAAAATTACATAAAAATAATCCTAAGTGACTAAGTCATCCGCTGTGGAATTCAGTCATCCACTGTGGAGAAGTTCATCCGCGGTATGAACAGTTTGTTCATCCATTGTGATGGACTTGTTCATCCGCTGTGGGAGCAATTCATCAGCTGTGGTCATCCGCTGTGAACTTGTTCATCCACTGTGGATGTTGTTCATCCGCTGTGAACACTTGTTCATGCACTGTGAAGATTGTTCATACGCTGTGAAGTTCTTCATCCGCTGTGGGATAGATAATTCATCCGCTGTAAAACTTCATCCGCTGTAGAACTTCATCCACATTGGACTTCCTTCATCCGCATTGATTGACTTGTGCAAAAATTCTTTATCTACAAATCTAAAAAAGAAATTTACATAAATATTAGTGATTGTTATGGATGATAATGATGTTAATGTGTTTTTAATATATGAATTGTATGTTAAAACACATTTGGATGATTGTTTTGATAATGGCAAGCATTATACTTTCTTGCATTAATTCTTAATATCCTTTGTTGAGTCCAAAAGTACTCCCCCTAAGTATGATGTTTCCATAGATTTGATGATTGATTTGTTTGTCAATTATCTGTGTGTGCTGATTTTGTTTTTGTTTGATATAAGGAGTCTAACAGTTTTCCCCCTAAACATTATATACATTTTGTTTTCTGTTTTATGTTAATGATGTTGATATGTGTGTTACTTTTGATTGTTATACATGATTGATTGTTTGTTATGTGTTGGGTCTGAATGATAGTCTAATATTATCAACATAGTCAAAGTCAACAAAAGTCAACATCACGGTCAAAGTCAACAAAAGTCAAATGACACGTTCGGGATGAAGATTAGAGACAAGACGTTGAAGATATATTCGTCTAGGATGTTTATTGTTAATAAATATATTTTGTGTCGACAAAATATATTTAATCTTATTTTTAGACATTTTGGGTTTTATTTGTAATTTCTAATTGTCATAGTTTAGGGTCCTAATTGTAATTAGTAAATTGTCATTTACTATATATAGTAAAGTATGGCAATTAGGGTTTGGAGCTTGAATGAGCCATGTGATTAGGGTTTCCAACTTTCAGATTATTTTGTAATCACTTTATGGATCAAATGGGGTTTTTCATTGATGTTCTTGAGTGTTCA
>BJCO01737447.1:0-10325 GCA_018326465.1 Flaveria floridana
GATTCGTAGCTTCTTGGGGTTGGTGGGTTATTACAGGAGGTTCATACATGACTTTTCCAAAATAGCCTCAACTTTGACTAAGTTGACTCGCAAGGATGTGAAGTTTGAATGAAGTCGGAAACAGGAGGGTGCTTCTGAGGAGTTGAAGACGAGATTGACTAAAGCTCCTGTTTTGACATTACCCGAAGGGATGAGGACTTAGTAGTGTACTCGGATGCTTCTTATTCGGGACTAGGTTGCGTGTTAATGCAATGTGGAAGGGTAATAACCTATGCATCCCGACTGTTGAAAACCCACGAAGTCAACTACCCTACCCATGATTTGGAGTTAGCGGCCGTGTCTTCACGTTGAAAATTTGGAGGCACTACCTGTACCGGATGAAGTGCACAATCTTCACGGATCGTAAGAGCTTGAAGTATTTCTTTGAGCAAAAGGATCTCAACATGAGACAGGGGAGATGGTTAGAGCTCATCTGTAGAAGCTCGAGAGGAATGTCGATAAAATTAACTTTCTTTGACTCGTGAGACTTCTTTGTCTGTTTCCCTTTCTTGCATTCTATGCAGAAGTCTGGAAGCTAGAAGTTCTTGACAGTAACTCCATCCACCAGATCATTCTGAACTAAATGATTCATCTTCCTGGGATTGATATGCCCCATTCTCATGTGCCAGGAAACTGAATCTCTTTCTATTGCTTTTGACAAGAAGCACTGAGTAGTAGACTCAGTTATGGAGGCTTTGGATAGGTCCAATTCTCTAAGTGTGCTGGCGAGTAGGTTTTATGATGAGAGGGAAGTGGCGATAGTCGAGGTAAAGAAGACGGGTGATGGTGATAAGAGCTGGGGCAGGAAAAGGTTTGGACGTGGTGGTTTCACTCAAAACAACAAAAGGAGAAGAGTGGATGACCGAAGGGTGGTGTCCTCAAGTTCGGCGATAAAGAAGTATGTTAACTGCGGGAGAGAGCACGCCGGTGAATGTAAGTGGGGTTTGAATGTGCGCTTCAAATGCGTGAAGCCCGGTCATATGGGAAAGGTGTGTGGAGATATACGGTGTTATAACTATGGAAAAGAGGGCCATGTGGGCAGGGACTGTAAGAAGCCACGAGCCGAAGGTTCTGGGATGAAGAAGAAGCTAGAGGAAGAAGGATGGAGGGCAACTGCTAGAGCTTTCATGATGAGACAGGAGAATGCCAGAGAGGATCCGGATGTCGTATCAGGTATGTTTCTAGTAAACCAAATTTGTACCTCTGTGTTATTTGATTCTGGTGCTAGTAGGAGTTTCATTTCTGCTGCTTTCTGTGCTATGTTACCTGTTAGTAGTAAGAGTATTGATAAGCCATTCGACATAGAAACCGCTATTGCCAAGTCCATTATAATTACTGATATATAGATGATTGTGTCATAGAACTAGAAGACCATAAGTTTTCTACTAAATTACATGTCATGCCCCTAGGCGGATTCGATGTGGTACTAGGCATGGATTGGGGTGCAACCTATGAGGCAAACATCATGTGCCACAGGAAGATGATCCGATTAATTATGCCCGATGGGAGTTCGGTGATGGTTTACGGTGATCACGTCACTACGGCTCCAAAGGTGATTTCGATGGCGGTGGGGGAAAAGTGCATGAGACGTGGATGTAGTGCCTATCTGGCCTATGTGAAAGATGTGGATGCGTCAATACCACAACTGTCCAATGTACCAGTGGTATGTGACTTTCCGGACGTGTTCCCAGAAGACTTGACAGGTGTGCCACCAGACCGTGAGATCGAGTTTCAGATTGATTTGATACCCGGTGCTCAACCCGTTGCCAAAGCATCGTACCGATTAGCTCCTACCAAGATGAAGGAACTAATGGATCAACTGAAGGAGTTGATGGATAAAGGGTTTATCCGACCGAGCATCTCTCCTTTGGGTGCTCCGGTATTGTTATGTGAAGAAGAAGGATGGTAGTATGCGAATGTGCATTGACTACGGAGAGCTGAATAAGCTGACGGTGGAGAAGCGATATCCTCTACCGAGGATTGACGACTTGTTTGACCAGCTCCAAGGTGCCAGTTGGTTCTTGAGGACAGATCTTCGATTTGGTTACCATCAGTTGAGGGTGAAGGAGCGGGACATTCCTAAGACAGCTTTTCACACGCATTACGGACACTACGAGTTTCTCGTTATGTCTTTCGGTTTAACTAATGCGCCAGCTGCTTTTATGGATTTAATGAACCGAGTATGTCGGCCCATGTTAGATAACTCAGTGATTGTGTTTATTGATGATATCCTGATTTATTCAAAGAGTAAGGAAGAACATGCCAGTCACATACGTGAAGTATTGTAGACACTTAGAAGAGAATGTTGTATGCCAAATTCTCTAAGTGTGCTTTCTGGTTGTGCGAAGTTCAATTTCTGGGTCACGTGGTGAATGCTGAAGAGATTATGGTAGACCCGGTGAAGCTTGAGACGGTGATGCAGTGGAAGTCTCCAAAGACGCCATCCGAGTTTCGTAGCTTCTTGGGGTTGGCGGGTTATTACAGGAGGTTCATACAGGACTTTTCCAAAATAGCCTCACCTTTGACTAAGTTGACTCGCAAGGATGTGAAGTTTGAATGAAGTCGGAAACAGGAGGGTGCTTCTGAGGAGTTGAAGACGAGATTGACTAAAGCTCCTGTTTTGACATTACCCGAAGGGATGAGGACTTAGTGGTGTTCTCGGATGCTTCTTATTCGGGACTAGGTTGCGTGTTAATGCAATGTGGAAGGGTAATAACCTATGCATCCCGACTGTTGAAAACCCACGAAGTCAACTACCCTACCCATGATTTGGAGTTAGCGGTCGTGTCTTCACGTTGAAAATTTGGAGGCACTACCTGTATCGGACGAAGTGCACAATCTTCACGGATCGTAAGAGCTTGAAGTATTTCTTTGAGCAAAAGGATCTCAACATGAGACAGAGGAGATGGTTATAGCTCATCAAAATTACGATTGTGAAATCAATTACCATCCGGGTAAGGCCAACGTCGTGGCCGATGCCCTTAGCTGAAAGGAGAGACCCGAGCCGATTCGGGTGAAAGCTTATCAATTGGTTATGACCACTGATGTGATGACCCAAGTGAAAGGCTTTCAAGATGAGGCGTTGAAAGAAGATCGCCTAAATTCCGAACGAATGAGAGGTCTAGTCACAGAATTGGGTGAAAACACTCTCTGTGTTAGGACTTGAAATGGGCAGATATGGATCCCTCACTATGGCGACTTACGAGGGTAGATTATGGTTGAAGCTCATAAGACTTGATACTCGATTCATCCCGGTGCCACAAAGATGTATCAGGATATGAAAAAAGATTATTGGTGGTCGGATATGAAGCGTAACGTAGTAGAGTACGTGAACAACTCCCTTACTTGTTTACAAGTGAAGGCAGAACATCAGAAGCCATTCGGGAAGATCCAACCATTGGATATACTGAGTGGAAGTGGGAGCACATCACCATGGATTTTATTACTAAGCTACCTCGTACGGCGAGGGGGTGCGTTACCATATAGGTGATTGTTGATCGATTGACAAAGAGCGCTCACTTCCTACTTATCCGTGAGAGATATTCATCCGAGAGATATTCATCCGAAAGATTGGTGGATCTATTCATTAGATAGATTGTAGCTCATCATGGTGTGCCGGTGTCTATCATGTCAGATCGTTACACCCGATTCACATCAAAGTTTTGGAAGAGATTCCATGATGCGATGGGGACGAGGCTGCATATTAGCACGGATTATCATCCTCAAATGAACGGTCAGTTTGAGAGAACAATTTAGACGCTCAAGGATATGCTCTGAACATGCGTGATTTACTATGGAGGAAGTTAGGGTGATCACTTACCATTAGCTGAATTCTCATACAATAACAGTTATCATGCCAGCATTGTTATGCCACCTTATGAGATGCTATATGGTAGAAGGTGAAGGACACCCGTATGTTGGGGTGATATTGGACAGAAAGAGTTAGGAAGCCTTAAGGTGATCAAGGCTATGTCTGAGAAGTTAGTAAAGATCAAGGCTTTCATGAAAGCGGCAAAGGATAGACAAAAGTCGTACGCCGACAAGAGGCATAGACCGATCGAATTCAAGGTGGACGACTGAGTTATGTTGAAGGTCTCACCTTGGAAAGGGATTATCCGGTTCAGGAAGCAAGGTAAGTTGAGCCCGAGGTACATAGTACCTTTCTGAATCATCGCACGTGTAGGAGAGGCGGCCTATCGGCTAGAATTGCCTGATGAGTTAAGTGGAATTCATCTGACATTCCATTTATCTTATCTGAGAAAGTGCTTAGCTGATAAAGATATGATTGTACCGCTGGATGATATTGAAGTGGACGAGTGGCTCAATTACATAGGGAAACTAGTGGCGATCATCGATCGAAAAGAGAAGAGGCTGAGAAATAAAGTGGTTCCACTAGTGCGTGTGCAGTGGAAAAACAGGAAGGGTTCAGAGTCTATGTGGGTGACTGAAGAAGAGATGAGACAACATTACCCATAGTTATTCGAAAAGTGACGAGTTTCGAGGATGAAACCTCTTTAAGGGGGGTAGGCTTGTAATACCCGAAATTTCTAGTCAAATAAAAGAAAAGAAAAAATAATAAGAAAAGAAAAGGAAAGGGAAATAATAGAAAGATATTTTGGTGAGAAAATAAAAGAAGCACAAGTAGAGGGGTTAAAGGTGTAAAAAGGACAAATAATATTATTATTATGTTTAAAGTGGGCATGGCCACCCACTACTTCTGTTACATCACTTTTTCGGGATTTTAGAGAGAGAATGAGCAGAGAATTATCGAATTCTAGAGAGAAGAAGAAGAAGAAGCTGCGAAAAGGTAAGATTTTCTTGTAAATGTTCGGTTTCAACCGAGTTTTTAGTCTTAGAACCGATTTCTACGTGTTCTTATGTGTGTACATGAGTTCAGTTGTGTGTTTTTGACATTCATAGGTTAGAAACCTTTAAAAGTTTGAGTTCAAAGAGGTTGAGCTTGGAAGCAGCTTAGGTGAGTTTCTAGACCCCATGTTTTACATGTTTTAAAAGGTTTTCAGGGCTAAACATGCATGTAAATAGTTTTTACAAAAGTTGTATGTATAACCGTATGTTTTATTGCATGTGTGATAGTGTTTTGTGGTTGTGCATACTAAGTTCAGGCTTAGAATGGTAGTGTAAGTCTTAGAGCATGATAAGATTTTGTTTGGGACTGAAAAATATGTTAGAAACATATACGTGGGTGTTCATGTGCCCAAACAGGGCCCATGCGCCTAAGTCTTTGCCTTAGAAAGATTATAAGTATAGTCATGCGCCCGAATAGGGCCCATGCGCCTGAAAAATTAGGCTTAAAAGTCTAAGTAAATGTTGATGTACCCAAACAGTAGCCCATGCGCCTAGAAATGCCTTAGAAATTTCTAAATGTAGGTTCATGCGCCTAAATAGTGCCCATGCGCCCAAGAGGCTCATGTGCCTAAGTGAGAAATGGTTAAGTATAGGCTTATGTGTCTGCATAGTGGAGAAACAGCCAAACAGTTCTCATACGCCCAAATAGTTCCCATGCGCCCAACACTAGGAAAATTTTTTGAAATTTTGAGAAAAAATAGAATTTTTAGTGTTTGACCCTAGCTTGACTTATGGGCTGTTTTGGACTATTCTAAGCATGAACATGTGAGGGTTTATGCATAGAATACGTAGGAGGTGATGATGAATGTATTTTATGCATATGTGCATAATGTGTTATCTTTCAATAGTTTTCAAAATGTATATTTTATATTTTAATATACGTCAAGTATTATGTTGTGACTTTACGTAGTATGACGTATGTGTGAATGGACGTAAAGTAAAACATAACGAAATGAAAGATAATAAAGATGAAAAGTGAAACAAATGAAAGAAAGAAAAAGGCTTGCAAGCAGATTTAAAGGAGGATCACAAGTCTTTGAGAGTTGTTAGCTCAACTGTGTGTTTCATAACTTGCAATTTTGACTAACCCATGAGGGTTCACACACAGGGGATTCAGTCTTGGTGACTGAACCCATAGTACGAAATGGGATCCTTGTCATTCGACCCTGGACTTTGTGCTAAGATATGATACGGCTTTGTGCCAGTTAGAAGAGGGCTTTGTGCCTAGAATGGTGGCTTCGGGCGACGATGGGGGGGAAAAGCTTCACAGGATCTGGGCTCAGTGAAAGATGATAATAAAGTACGAAATGAATGATAAGGATGTTGTTCCAGGAGCACTTGAGTTAATCAATTAACAATGAAGATTTGGATCAAACAAATAAAATATGAAAAACTTGGATGAACACTCAAGAACATCATGAAAAAACCATTTGCATATGATATTGTTTACATGGAAACCCCAAATGTAGCTCATTCAAGCTTACAAATCCTAATTACAACTTATCTATTTATAATGAATATAATATTCACTAATGACACATTAAGCCCCTAGACTTAAACTAAGTAGTGAAATTACAAATAAAACATAAAAGTGACTAAAACAATATTAAATATATTTTGTTGACACAAAATATATTTATTAACAATAAAACTCCTAGTCTAATATATCTTCAACGTCTCGTCTCGGTTCTTCATTTCAAATGCGTCTGTTTAACTTTTCTGACGACTTTGACCGTGACGTTGACTTTTGTTGACTTTGACTGTGTTGACGATATAGACTATCCTTTTCAGACCCAACAATACTCCCCCTTAGTCTATCATTATCAACGTCTTCATACGAATTCAGCCCCGAGAACTCAACCTTAGAAAGATCTTCAAATTGAAGCTTTCTGAATCTTATGAGAAAGATTATTCATCTCATAAGCTCTCCTTATTTATATGCTCCCCCCTTTTCAGTGTATCCTTTCTAAAGATATTGGAACAGCTTTCCTAATTCTCTAATATCGAGTGCTTCAGAAGATGTAGGAGGAGGATTCCTAGCTCTGTATCTTTTGCAAACTTGAAGAACAGGTTCTCTGGTCTAGTTCATTGCTTAGGTAATTATCGACCATCACTTGTAGCAATATCTGCACCACAAACACAAACACATTCTACACATTTCTCGTTAGATCATTTCAACATATAAATAAACCCGTGTTTATCTGCGAATGTAAACAAGTGAAACCATGTTCGTTTCTGTGTGCAATTTCCCGTGAAATGCATGAAAAATATGAGATCGTTTCAATAGCATAATATGGAAGACTTGAAAAATAATTTGAAATAAAAAAACTTTTTGGATTTTTTTATTTTATTATTATTATTAAATATTTATTTATTTTTAATCATTTAACGTCAAGAATTGATTTGATCATGAGATCACCTCCTCAAAATATACTTAATCACAAAGATGTATTTAAACATCGATGAGTTAGTGAGATCACACTGATGCTGAGTCTAATCACGATTTTAAGTTTTTGATTGCCAAGACAGTTCAAGAATGATTGTTGGTATGTTTATCCAATTTAAACCCATGCCTTATTCTTTTCAATGAGTGACCTGCAACTGATTTTATCGTGTTTTAGGTTCGATTAGAGAAGCTCAAGTGATTTGGTTCCCACAGACATCCGGCAAAGAACTTATCCCGTCATCAGGGCTTATTGAGTATAAAGAGTGACTTTGCGAGATCATATTTTTCTTATAAGCACAAAGATAATGATATTTGAGAATCATAGAGATTGAGATTTAATGATTTGATTCTTCTTCTTGAGATGGACATACACAATGATCATTTGAGGACCATTATGAATGTCATATATATGTGTGTAAGTATATGGTGGGGCTTTCGACAATGACCTTTGATGTAAGAATCATTGTGATATTATTTGAAGGGGAACCAGATAATGAGCGCTCCAGGTCTATACCTCCGTATAATAGAGGAGATGATCATTTGAGCGTGGTGATAAGAGCTTCAGGTCTATACTCACGTATAGCAGAGAAGATGATCACTCCAGGTCAATGCTTCCGCATAGCAGAGGAGATAAGCACGAAAGGGATTCTAAAGAGCTTACAAGAAGCGTCATTCAGGGCTAAGGTGAGGGTGATTTGGGAATGGAATGGATCAAGGTAGAAGTCAGATTCTCTCAACCCATTTTTGACGAGACTTGTAACTTTGTGCAGACCGAGATGTCATGGAAATGATCCTTATTACCGAGTTCTAAAGCTTTAGTTAGGCTACGGAATCACTGTTTACTTCGTTTTTAGGATGAGCCTACCAAGCACGTCATATAATGAAACTGTCTTTTTCATATTTTAGAATTTTAAGTGATACAGACATCTACATGAGTGACTATCATTTCTTACATAGTACAAGTCATACAAATAAGCATACCCAGAAGACATGCTATCATTTCTCAGTCATCCCAAATCAAGTTCTCAGATTTTATTTATTTTATAATCTAAAGCAACTGAATAATTAATAAAATTTAAAATTTTTTTGTTCTTTTCTTTTATACTACTTTCCCCCTAAATTTTATTTATGTTCATATTCTATAGTTACTAAAAAGAAAATAACCAAAGAAATAGCCTTCCATTTTACTCCAACAAAGGTTAAAAATGAACTATCAAGAGGAATTTTATGATTGTGAAATAAGATGTCAAGATGCAGATAAGGATCCAAAATGTGGATAAGATACCAAAACCATAACCTGTTTGTTTCGCCTCAAATTTGAATAAGGAACATTCTCTATCAGTAAACCGGATTACTAATAGTCCTCCTGATCTGTTCCTACACTCATTAACAGATTAGTTAGAAAGGGGAACCCAGGCCATTGTAGTCCTAGGTGTTCCATCTTCATCAGTGAATGTAACCTGTTTAAGCATACACTTTTTTGAAAAATCATTTAGCTCTTTATCCTTTTCCTTTTGTTTTACTTTCCAAATTTGTTTATGTTCAATTACTTTTGATTTGAAAGAATTGAATTTGGAAATTATTTTCTTTTTAAGATCTGAAGGAAGAGATTTTGATTTCGAAACTTTGATCTTTTTCATCTTCGAATCATGTGAAACCGGCTTCACATGAGAAGGTTTGGATAGAATGTTCATCATCCAACCATTCAAAGATGTGTGCTTTTTACCTCTTGAAACAGAGGAGCAACCTGTGTTGTCTTTATCGTTTGGAACTTCCCTTTGAACCTGAGGGCACTTCTTTAGCACATGGCCTTCTTTTCCATATCTAAAGCAAGCCTTGAAAGGCTTTTGATTCTTTGTAGTCCTGTGGACATCAGGAGAGGGTGGATCATCCTTTGAGGTTGTTGCAGCTTGTTGACAACCTTCAAGCTTCTTCTTTTGGATATCATGGGATTGAACCTTTTAAGGATTTGTCGATATGGATTTCAAACTGGACTGTGATTTGAAGTGTGATGTTCGAGGATATGAAATCTGAGCATTCTCCTGAGAACCCTTTTGTATGACTGGTGACTTGGCACACTTTGAGGTAGATTTGTGACAAGCTTGATGGATAGCAGATGAAGATGGTGAGTGCTTGCTGAGTTTTGGAGGAACTGCTGATTTGTTTAACAGTTAGGGATGAGATCCGGATAGGTCTTGATTCAGCTTTTGGAAGCTTTTAAGACTTGACAATTTCAGGAGATATCTTGATCTGTGAGGAACCAACACGCTCCACTGTGTTTGATTCATCATCTGATCTTATCCAGTCTCATATACACAGATCTTTCTCCAACGGATCTTGATTGACACCTCCTTTTGTGTCGGCTTCGGTTATAGGATTTTGATTGCCTGACGATTCGACAAGTGTTCCTTCTTTGACAAACCTGACAGGAACAAATGTAGGAATGTTACCTGTTTTGAATTTGTTGAAGAAGATTGGAGAAGCAACTGATATTGGTTTTCGAACACAAAAGGTGGAATCATCACTAATCTTGTTATCAGATCCCTGCCTGAGGAATCCCAAATCTACAGGAGAATCCTGCACATCTCTAACCTCATGAAGATTAACGCTGCTTAAAAATGCATTTAAACTATTAGTGTCTCCAGCTTCAATCAAATCATTAGATGGGTGAGGTTGAGGCATAGTAGAGTAACAATGGGTGCTAGGAGGAGATAAACGTATGGATTTTCACCACAACCCACTCCCATTTTAATCCTAGCTCCCCTTTGTTTACATAGTAGATCTTCATGTTTCATTCTGGATATGTTCCATCTATCAAGCTTTGTTTTAAGCTTGCTTGTTTCAAATTCAGCCAAGGTGACTCTTTCGTTTAAAAGATTAATTTCAATATTTCTTTCAAGAAGAGTTCGTTTTAAATGATCATTTTCTTTTAAAGCTTCATTTAATTTTATGAAATACTTGGCTTCATTCTTTT
>BJCO01737449.1:0-11925 GCA_018326465.1 Flaveria floridana
GTAGGAATTATTAAATTCATAAACCGCTCCAGGATCTACAGGGCGATCTCTACACCCTGCACACCATACCGATCACTACAGCAAGCTTTCTGGGAGAATGTTGTAGTGGATCAAACTGTTGAGCCATATCATATCAGGAGCTCTATTTTCGGTGAGGCTATAGAAATTGGTGAAGATGACATGAGTCGAGTGTTGGATTTGTGAGACGAAAGAGATCATCCGACCAAACTTCACCCCATGACTGTTAGGGGCTGCTTTCTTAGGATTAAGTACACCGGTTACATCAATGCCGGTGTGCTTAATAAGAGCAACATGTGCCCTCCTTTCAAGTACTTAGCGCACGTTATCCTGAAGTGCATTGCTTCCCGGCGAGGTGGTTTTGATGAGTTAAGCGATCAGATACAGAACGCATTCGTGGCGTTAGTACTGAACCACCCGTTCAGCTTCTCTAAGATGTTCTTCAATTACATGAGGGAGAACATAGAGGCCAAGGAGAAGGAGGGCTTCTACATGTATCCCCGATTTCTCCAAATGATCATCAACGAGAAGCTACCCAACCTGCCAAAGAACAAAGACGACGAAGTGTCATTGGAGGTGATGGATGACACGACATTGGGCAGGATGAAGGTGTATAGGGAAAAGTAGATAAAGCCCCCTGTGAGGAGATTGTTTGGCCATCTGGCCAATGCTGACTACGCAGCACCAACAAGGAATAAGTGGCGTCATGATGACAGTGACTCAGATGTTGAGCATGTTGTGATTCCAGATGATGAGGATAATGATGATGATGACCTGGATGTGGGTCATGAAGGTAATTCATTAGCTGCTGGTGGCTCTAGCCGGTCTACAATTCACCCAGATCTTCCCCTATAGAAGATTTGGGTAATTTTGATCTGGGAGAGGAATCAGAGGACTCTGAGGAAGAGCCTCTTGCTAGAAAGGTAGGTAGCAAGTGGGTGGCTACTGATAGAGGGAAGGAGGTGGTTGATGCCCGCCAAGCTAGTTCGAAGGGTGTCGATACTGAGGAAGCTGATCCATCCTACACACCCGAATAGCTTAGCGGCATAGGGGGAGCACCGATGGCTAAGGAGACGAGGAAGAAGACAATGGCCTAACCCTATGGGAAGAAGGGTAAACGCCAAAGGATCATTTTGATGAGTTCTTCCACCACCACTACCACTACCCCTACCACTACTACCATTATAGCCACTACCACCATTACAACCACTACCACTAACACACCCACTACCACACAAATACCCACATCAACCTCACCCATAATACCTAACACCACACCTCCACAAACCATTCCTATCCCCACACCTATCTTTACAACCTCAACCACCAAGCCTACCTTTACACAAGCCGGCACCTCAACCTCTCACATTCTACCTTCCCAGAGCACTACTCTACCCACGGTTGGGTTAGAGGAACAACTAGCAAGCCTTAACAGGCTAGTAATCAAGCTACTGGTAGTTGACGATCTAAAGACTACCCAGATTAGCTAACTGATGTTAGTGACTGTAGCACAGGGCCAGCAAATTGCCAAACTGACTGAGACAAACGAATCCCATGAGCGGGCTTTAGTTCGAGCTCATAAGGCCCTTCAAGATCAGAATGAGCTAGTGCTAGCATCCACCAAGAGAATCGAGGGTCTTGAGAAGAAGAACAAGAATATCATGTTGAGGTTGAAGGGTAAAAGAGAGGAGACGTTAAAGATTAGAGGAGATGATGGTGACAACGATGATGATTCTAGTGATGATGAATCAGATGTTTAAGATGATGAGGAAGAGTTGGATAATACTGGAGAGGAAAATAAGAAAGATGATGATGAGGGTGACAAACCTCAAGGTGATGCAAACACATCAGCCTCAAATCAATCTGAGAAGGAGAGGCGGACTAAGCGAAGTCAAGATCAGGGAGCCTCTTCCTCAGCTCCTCAAGCTAATGAGCCTAAAGATAAAGATCAAAGTAGTGATTAAGAAGTTTTATGTAATTTGAAATCTTTTGTAATTGAAAATTTTATTACATTAATGTAAATGATGATAATTTATGTTTAATACCTTGATGAGTCATTAATGTTTGCTTTGCTGATCATTCTTTCAAACTGATACAAATCAACGGGTCGATGATTTTGATGTTGCTCCCCTTCAGCATATTTAGACTCTACTCACAATGATTCTTGATTTGCAAGGGCTTGTACGTAGATCAGTGAGATATACACCTAAAGAGGGGGAGATTATTAACGACTTGACAGATGAACAACTGGCTGATATGTTTAGACTGAATCCGGATGAGATTATGAAAGATGCTCCTGAAGTTGTTGTTGTAAGTGATGAGGAGCTACAAGGAGTTGATGAGATTCAGATTGACGATGTAACGTCTAAGCACTATCCTCAGTACACTGATTTTGATGGAGAGGCTATCCCGGATTTAGGTGAAACTTTTGTAAGTGGAGATTTTGATAAGGTAGATGAGAAGGTAAAGGAGAAAGAAGCTACAGAAAGTAAAGCTCAGGCTGATGATCCTAATGTGGCACAAAGGAAGGAAGAATGGATTGCATGTCTATCTAAGATGAAGAATCAAAGAAAGCCACCTAAGCAAAATGCCTATACTAAGCTGTATAAAGTGAAAAGGCATTAGAAAGTATCTTGCAAGATCATCGGCTGGGCATACTTTGACGATTTAAACGTATATGTTGTGTAGATGGAGAAGGGGATTGAGTATTACCAACATCCGCATGATCTGAAGACTCTCCCCGGTTTTGAGTTAAACAGACTAGCATGCCTGGATCTGTTATATGCTAACCTGAGAAAAATGTCGGGATAGTTTAAGAAGGCTTTAAAGAGGAAATACCACACGAGATGGGTCAACTTCAAACGTCAAAAACCGAGGAGGTTTATTCATAAAACTGAAGTTGACTCAATCTCTAGAAGGCAAAAAGTGGTGTTGAAGTGGAGTCCTCTAAGAATAATGTCTAAGATCCCATTAAGGGAAATACCATAGGACTTCACACCATATTTCAAATGGTGGTATTATGATTAGAGGACGGGCGAAGCAGTTATAGTGCTTAATTGAGATGGTAAGATTGAGACGATCGGGGTATTTGAACCAATGTGGCTTACCAACTTGTCAGCGGACGATTTCTACACTCTATACAAGTGGCCACTATTCTATGACACTCAGGACATTGTACAAGCTCTCCTGTTCTAGCACGTTATCAGACTCTATTTTGCATTTGAGATTCATGCTGGAGTCATAAAAGAGGATAAGTAGAAGATGTTTCAAGAGCATGTGAAGAATGTTAGACGATAGAGTATACTAGCTCCAAGGGGGAGTTTGTTGATACATGACGTCCCTAGTTTATTGTACTTAAATGTTTATGTCTTTCATTTCTTACATATGTGTGATACAAGGGTATTATTGTAATATGTTATATGTTTGGATGTCTATTTACTATTGATTATATTGTATTCTTATAATGTTTATTGCTACACGCTTAACTGAACATTATATATAGGTTTGTAGTAGTTATTCATAGTTCTGAGTTAGTAATGATTTAGAAATGTGTTTGACTTAGTCTGGTGGTTACTCATGCTAATGGACCATGCTCATGGAACAGACACACGAATGGACCTTGCTTATGGACCAGTCACACAACTGAACCAGGTGACTGGATTAGTCACACGACTGAGTCATAAGACTGGCTCAGTCACACGACTGAACCATTCGTAGAGTTCAGTCATGCGTATGAATCAATCGCTTGACTCAATCGCACGACTGAACCATGCTAATGGCTCAGTCGTATGACTGTGCACTGCAACCTATAAATACCACATAATTCGTGGAAAAACATAACACTTCGAATATTATTATACCCTAGCCTTCCAGAGCGTCCCAGTTCGTCCATGTACTCGTTCTAAACGTTTGTTTAATTGCTAGATCGATCAGGTTGTCATTCTCACTGATTGGATCGCTAATCAAATAGGATTCTGCACTATTTGATCTGGTTTCATGTTGAATCAGTTAGTACTCAGTACGTACATGGTCCTAACATGCTTATCCTCTTAAACGCATGCCTTATTCATTTCAAATAGTGACCTGCAACTGATTTTATCATGTTTTAGGTTTAATTAAAGAGGCTCAGATAACTTGGTTCCCACAGACATCCGGCAAAGAACTTATCCCGTCATCAAGGTTTATGAGTGTAATCATTGATTTTGCTTGAGTAGTTCAAAATTGACACAGATGCATGCATATAGTAACATGAACTTTTGATGAAACATAATAATATACAGAATCAATGATGATATCTCCAGGTCTATACTTTCGTATGACAGAGGAGATGTACGTCTTATTCCAAAAGAGAAGAGGTTCAGGTCAATGCTTCCGTATAGCAGAGAAGATTATTTTAGCATGTGGATGAGAACTTCAAGTCATTGCTTTCGTATAGCAGAGAAGATCATCACTCTAGGTCAATGCTTATGCATAGCAAAGAAGATAAACATGCATTTTATTATACATAATATACAATTAGGGCTAAGAGATGTTAGACCTAACACAGACTTAGAACAGACTTAAGACAGAAATCAACCACTCTCAACCAAGTTTTGACGAGACTTGTATCCTTGTGCAAGCCAAAATATCACGAGAATAATCCTCGTCACTGAGTTCTTGATCTTTAGTTTAGCTGCACGATCATTATTTACTTCGATTTCAGACCGAGTCTACCCACGGATATCTCATCACAAGCCGTTGACCTCTTTTTAACTTCTTTTTCTAGGGGTTCGTGAGAGAACAAAAATTAGAAACACTTTAAAAGTATGTTCTCCCCCTAAATATCTATTTACCCTCGCGGCGATAGAAATTTATTTTGTTTTCCATGTAGATAAAAATAAAGATAAAATAAAATTAAAGAAAATAATAATATAAGAAGGAATATGGGATATCTGAAATTAACTGAGAAATGTAAACGAAGGAAAAACTATTTATAAAAGCAAGACATTTTATTAAGGAAAAGAGGTTTTTAGATCGATATTAGACCCAACATTGAGATCAGTTCATAAAAACGAGGTTTGCCAAATGTTTTAGTGAAAAGATCTGCTCTTTGATTTTTAGTATCAATTGGAATAATATCAATAAACCCCTTTTCCTGAGCATCTCGGATTGCATGAACCCTTGTTTCGATGTGCTTGGTTCGAGTGTGATGAATTGGATTTTTGTCAATTCCAATGGCAGCTTTATTATCACAAAACAGTGGTGTATGAAGAAAATTGATACCATAATCCATCACTGATGTCGGATCCAAAGCACTTGACAGCAGTAGCTTTAGGCAGTAACATATTCAGCTTCACCTGTAGATAAAAATACAGTTGTCTGCTTCTTGCTTTGCCATGAAACAAGACAATCCCCAAGTTACTTGCATTCACCGGTGACCGATTTCCTGTTCATCTTGCAACCTCCGTGATCGCTGTCAGAATAGGCATGCAAATCAAAGTTTCCTCTTTTAGGATACCAAAGGCCTAAATGGGAGGACCCTTTGAGATATCAAAAGATACGTTTCACAGCCTTTTCATGAGATTCCTTCGGATTTGCTTGATAACGGGCGCAGTAGCACACGGCGAAAGTAATGTCCGGACGACTCGCAGTGAGACACATGAGAGACCCAATCATAGAACGATAACGATAAGCATCGACGGGATTCCCATTATCATCTGGAGTCAAGCAAGTTTGAGCAGTGAATAGGGTAAGTTCAGGAGAAGCATCATCCATCATGAATTTTTTGAGAAACTCCAAAACATACTTTTCTTGATGAATCAGAATGCCATCATGCTTTTGTTCAACCTGTAATCCCAAGAAAAAGCATAGCTCCCCCATCATACTCATTTCAAAGCGATCCTTCATCACTTCTTCAAACTCTCTACACAGTTTGTCATTGGCTGACCCAAAAATGATGTCATCAACGTACACTTGAACGATCAGCATTTCACCATCAATTTCTTTCGTGAATAGTGTCATATCTATGGTGCCATGAGAAAAACCTTTGCTGAGCAGATATTGTGTCAAGGATTCATACCATATATGAGGTGCTTGATGTAATCCATATAAGGATTTATCAAGCTTGTACACCTTATCTAGGAAATCTGGATCCTCAAAACCTGGAGGCTAACAGACATATATCTCCACATCAATGTTTCCATATACAAATGCACACTTCACATCCATTTGAAACACCTTAAAGTTTTTATGAGCGGCATGAGCAAGAAAGATTCTGATAGCTTCAATACGATCAACCAGAGCAAACAATTCAGTATAATCGATACCTTCCTCTTGAGCAAATCCCTGAACAACCATCCTAGATTTGTTCCTGATAATGACTCCTCTATCATCTGGTTTGTTCCAGAAGACCCATTTAGTTCCAATGGGAAACTTATTTGGAGGAAGATCGACCGGTTGCCAAACTTTGAGTTTTCTGAATTGCTGAAGCTCCATTTGCATAGATTCGACCCAACTTGGGTCCTGAAGTGCTGTTGTGACATTCTTAGGTACAACTTGAGATAAGAAAAAACGCATAGAGACATTCATTTATAAATCCAGATTGACTTCATATCCTCACACCATCAGTAATAGAACCAATGATGTAGTGATGTGGGTGGTCTTTTATGGTTTTGAAATTGGTGTTAAGGGTTAATGGGTTTGATTGAGTTGAAGAGTTAGTTTAGGATGGTTAAGAAAGGAAAGATTTTAGTGATTGTAGGTGAGGTGACTCTGAAATTGGTTGTAGTGAAGGTGTGGATGGGATATCAAATGGGGATGAAGGGTCATTTGGTGGATGGGGGTGAGGTTCGGGTTGTGGAGGTGATTGTGGCTGTGGTTGTGGTTCATGTGGAGGAACGGTTTGCAAACTGGGTTGAGGAATAACATCATTGTCAATATTGGATGATTGAATGATTTGAAGACACTGTTAGAGTCATAAAACCATTCTGGGTCCGACCCCATGTTTCGTGAGTTTGACTCTTGCAAATCAACATAGAAGGATTCCTGCACAATGCGTGTTCTTTTATTGCACACACGATATGCATTTTGTGAGGAAGAATAGCCAACAAAGAAACATTCATCAGAAACAACACCAAACTTTGACTTATGTGCTTGTGTATTCAACAAGGTACATGAGCAACCAAATGGACGAAAGAAGTTAATCAAGGGTTTCCGTTTATGAAGAAGCTCATATGGAGTCTTCATCTTGTCTTTTACAATAAGTACCCTGTTCAGTACATAAGATACACAAGTAATTGCTTCAAACCAGAAGATAATTAGAAGCTTTGACTCAATCAGCATAGTTCTTGCTGCTTCGATAAGTGTATGATTCTTCCTTTCAGCGACACCATTTTGTTGAGGTGTCCTTGTAGCATTGAACTGTCTGAGAATGCCCTTGCTTGCACAGAATGAGTCGAAGATGTGGTTTCTGAATTCGGTTATGTTGTCACTTCTGATAGCCATAACCTTCCGGTTGATGATGGTGTCAATTGACAGGATCAACTGCTGCAACTCCTCTGCGGTGTCACTTTTATTTGCAAGAAATCTCATCTATGAATATTGAGAAAAATCATCTGTTACAACCAAACAATAAGATTTCTTAGCGATAGATTTAACAATAACAGGACCAAATAAATTGATATGTAACAATTCAAGGGGATGTGAAATTGTATTTTCAAGCTTAAGCTTGTGTGGCTTTTTGTGTTGCTTTCCTTTAGCACAAGCCGTGCACTTTTCTACCACTAAAAAATCTTTGAGTGGTAGCCCCCAGACAAGATTGTTTTTAACCAACTTATTTATTATTTTAAAATTAACATGTCCTAAACGTCTATGCCACAAAAAAGATTCGGATCATGAAGCCTTTGACAGAAGACATGTCACAGTGGAGGTAGATTCTGTTGATCCCATATCCAGCGGATATGTATCATTCCTCCATGGAGCTCGCATGATTATTAAATCCTCTAGAACAGTGAACTCAGGTTTTAGAAACAAGCTTTCATTTGTCATAAACACTACTAGAATATGTTTCTCACATATCTACGATACACTCAATACGTTGAATGCCAGTTCTGGAACGTACTTCACTTTCTCCAGAGTCAATGAACCATTTGAGACTTTTCCTTGACCAATCATCTTTCCACCTTTCTTGTCTCCAGCAAATGCAACATATCCTCCATTTATTATCCTATAGTTCGTAAGAAGATCCTTCAACCCGGTCATATGCCTGGAACATCCGTTATCAACATGCCATAAGCTATTAACAGCTTTTCGTGAATGATCCTGGCATTAGAACACAATGATCCTGGCATTGGACCCAAGTTTTGACTAACTTAGGTTTTGAATCAAAAGAAATTTTACAAAAGAAATTATTTACAAAGTGATTTAATCTATTTCCCAAAGAACGATTATGTACATACTTATCAACATGTTTAGGACAATTTTTAATCACGTGATCATCCTTCCCATATTTAAAGCAATGGGATTTCAAGTCTTTCTTTTTGTAGTGAGAAACAGGATTGTGATCAACTGTACTATCTTTCTCAGAATCAATTGTATGTGAATCAGAATTGCTGCATGTATCATATGATTCTATTATATTTTCTTTTGAGACCTTAATTTTGGCAGATTCTGACTCATTTTCAATAATGATTTTAATTTCTGAGGAAGATGTTCCTGTTTGTTTTGGTTTCGAAATCCGAATTGGGGTAAAAGACGGGATAGGATGAGAGATGAACTTTTTAAAAGAGTTTAAGTCTGTAAGTCTTACTGAAGCTTCATTTGAACATTCATCATTTTCATTAACACAAGCATCAATAACATTTGGAAATGAGCTAGAAACAACTGATGATGAATGCGATGGACTACAACTATAACTACAAAAGCAACTATCTGAAACAGACTGGGATGCAAAACTACTTAAAAACTAGTGTCTTTCAAAGATGTTTTGGAATCACAAAAGATATGACTAGAGCTGCTCAAACCACGACTGCTACCTTAACCATAATCCTGTCAAATCTCCTTATGATTCACTCCTTCTAGACCTGCATGCAAACTGTTAGTATCATTCTGGATCAAATCATTCGTTGGATAAGGTGTAGGCATAGGTGAATAGCAATAAGTACTTGGAGGAGGATAAACATGAGTGGTTTCATCAAATCCCAACCCTGTTTTAAGTCTAGCCCCCCTTTGCTTCTTGTAAAGATCCTCATTTTTCATCCCAGATATTGTCCATTTTTCAACCTTGGTTTTTGATTTGCTTGTTTCAAACTCAGCAAGAGCTACACACTCTGTTAATGACTCCATTTCAACATTTCTTTCCAAAAGATTTCTCTTTAAATGTTCATTTTCTTTTAAAGCCTCATTTAATTTGATAAAATGTTTAGACTCATTTATTTTGAGTTCCTTATTTACTTGTTTTAGCTCCTTTTCGTTTTCTAATAAAAACCTATTTGCTTTATAAACACCAGATAATCTAATTTTACATGGAGAAGAACACATATCCTGAATTACATCATAAGGAAGATGTCACATACCGACGGAAGCGTGAAGCGTTTTGGATGTCACTTGTTTGTTCAGAACGCAATGATTATAAGAGTCAGTTATCAACACATAACATCACAGAACATACTTCATTAATATACATTAGGATTACATCATATATATATATAAATACTCAAAGTTTGATATAATCCGTATACAACATTTATTTAACTATAACATCTTCAAAGACGATGGAAATGAGCATCCACCACGACACTGAAGTCGTAGATGTTGACAGTTAAGTTCACACAGACCCTTCCTACAATCTTTCCCCAATCATTATACACATCAAAAGAGAATTCAATGTTGTTAGTCATTGCTTACCTGAAAAAACATACTCAAAATAGTCAACATAAAGTTGGTGAGATTATAGGTTTAAATCCAAACAAAATATTTTTGATGCATCAATTACAACCAAACCTGTTCTTACTAATCTGATAATTCATACTGTCATAAAATAATTTATAAAATCAGATAATATAGCATCACAACACTCATCCTGTTGGTGCAGAAAATATTTTCCTAAGTAGCGCTACCTATATTATCCAAAGGTTCCACATCCGAATTAATGGTTGTATCACAAATGACAGTATATTTTAAAATTTTCAAAATAATGCATCAAACACAAAAAGTATGCTTTTTCCATCAAAAACTTTATAACACTAAAATGGGGCTATGAGTCTCACCTTTACTCCAAATTATAACCTATAAAAATAAATTTTATAAGTTAGATACAAAAATTTCTTTAAATTTTTCAGAACCACAGATGGAAATAATTATTAAAATTTTAGTAGTAACATTATTAGATAATATTATCATAAAATTTCGAACTTCCATTTTATTATAAATAAATTGTTATAATTATTACAAACTCATCATAAATCACTAAAAATAGTTACTGTCATCAATAAATTCCCAACCTTTTATATAATATTTTAAAAAAAAATTAGAATACTACATAAATTTATTGATATCTAACTCACAGTAAATTAGTTTTCATAATTTTTACAATAATCATAATATTTAATAAAAATAGCTATACAACTCCAAAAACTATGAAATTTTAAATTATGGGGAGTTAGATTTATCATGGCTTGAGTGAATTTTTAAATATTTATGACACTTTCTAAATATTTATTTTGATTTTTCCTTTACCGATCACATAAAAATTCATATCTCAATCATAAAAAGGAAATAAATTTCAAAACAATTCCTGGAGCTTCTATGTCATATGGGAATCATTGTGTGATTTTGTTAGAATTATTACGAATTTATTTCTATTTATTAATGAATTTTATTTTATTTACCTTAAATAATTTGTATAAATTATTTTACTTATTATATTTCTACCAAAATTCACAGAATGATATTTTAGTATCTTTAGAAAGCTTTTTCAATGTTTTTTCCCATAATCGCTATTATTTAGTATTTTTATTTGATTTTCTTAATATTTCAGGGTTTAATCTTCTATAAATCCCAAAATCTCCTTTTTATCACAAGTTCCTGAAATTTTTAGTTTTTAACATTTCATTACTGTGAGTTTATGAATATTTAGAATTTCAAGATGTTAGGATTAGTTTTGATGTATAGATACACCGAAACTAGTTACCTATGTGTTTATAACACATGTGTAACCATTGATCTCTAGATATTTTAAAGAGATTATAACATTGTGAATGATGAGGAAAAGGAACTGATGATGATCGAGAGATGTTCGGGGTTGTCTTGAATCCTCAACTTGAGAAACGGTTCTTGATCTTGGTGTGTACTTTGATGGTAGCCGAGAGATGTTTAGAGGTGTTATGGGACTGTGGTGGCTGATGATGGTTGTTGGTTCACGATGGTGATGTAAGGTAGTGGTGCTTGTGGATGTGTCTCGGTCAAGAGAAGGCAAGGGTGTGGAGATGATGGTGGTTGCTATAGAAACCGAGAGAGAGTTGGTGGTGGTTTACGGTTTTGTAATGTGTTGTGTTTATGATATAACCGAGAGGTAGAGTATTGTAAGTGTGGCTGCCCTCGGCCGAGGGTCTTTATGTAGTAGAATGAACTCTAGGTATAGGTTAGTGAGGTGGTGATTCTAGATAGGCTTAGTTGAATCTTAGGCATAGGTGGCGGCTTGTGGTAATGCTTAGTGTTAAGCAAGGTGGCTGAAAAATGCATTAGAACTTGCCACATATCCCTTGCAATGATGATGGTTCATGTGACTCTTTTGAGGAGGTGATTAGTAGGCGGTTTGGTGGTTGTGAAGGTCATTTAGCCGAGAGGTTTAAGTGGGAGTTCTAATAACTCACTTAGTCATTAAACTAAGTCTTAAACAAGGGTTTTAGTCGGGTTGTGTTTTGTTCTAAT
>BJCO01737456.1:0-39865 GCA_018326465.1 Flaveria floridana
CTAGAAGTCAAGATGGAGTAACTTCTACTGACTTCTGGAGGGGTATTTTCGTCTTTTTACCCCTCTAAAAGTCAAAAAGGACTTTTCAAACTCAATCCCAAACACCCCTTCAGTGAACCATAAGTTTCATGAGGAATGAATTCGATTGCTTACAGTAAAACCGAACTGAATATGGCCTAAAGCAACGATTAGAACACTAGCAAGAACAGAAACAGAGCGATCTCTGAGATACCAACATGCGATGCGAAGAAAGGGCTTTCTGAGATCTCTATCGACTCTTCCATCTTCATTTTCATCCCTGAAACTCATGTTGATTTCTGGGTTTTATGTGTATGGATTGTTCTTGTTTATTTATTACGATTTGTGGATTACAGTGCATAAATTTGAGTGGGCTTTACACTCTGCTAAAAACTTTTTTGTTCCCCAGTTTGTAAAAGTTAAAAACCAAATAATATTTTTTTTAAGACCGAAGAGGTTTTGATTTATCATCACTTATTTTAGAGATGTGTACAGATATGATACGAAAACTGCAGACATTTAACCTTTAAAAAAACACATAAATGTACTCGGAGAATTTCAAATTGAACAAAAAAATTTAGATTTGAATAAGAATTAATAATTGGGTAATATTAAATTAAATATATTGAACTGATAAATTGAAATTGTTACAACTGAAAGACTAAATGTACTCGGAGAATTTCAAACTGAAAAAATCAAATGTGTTTTTCTTTCTTTTTTTATTATATAGAATATAGTTTTTTTTGACGGCAGTGTGATATATATATATATATATGAAAACTACACATGGTAAGATACTAGGATAATTGGATAAACCAAGACAATGCACAAAAATTCTAAACGTATTACATAAATCCAAAATTTGTTTCGTTCTATCCCAGTGTGACCACTCCAACTTATCTGAATTCGGTCGGTTTTTGATCCATATGAACGTGTTAATTTTGATTTCTTTCACTGTTTTGTTAATGTCGTTTCTCTTTTGTTTGAATATTCATGTATTTCTAGCTCTCCAAATTGACCACAAGAAGACAACAAAAATGGCTTTGTTGGTCCTCTTTATAGGGTTCAACACATTTAGTTCATATGATAGTTAAAATATACTCAGAAATGATGATTTTGAAGAAACATGTATATTGATCCACCTACCTATTCCTTCTAAACAGTTACAGCAAATTGAAATTGCATTTGATAAAGAAGACAACCCTTAGTACTCTCCTACGGCAGCAAACATAACAACAACTTACTATTGGGGCCTCACTCTTTAATTAGGCCAAAGTAACAACTAGAACAAAGTAACATGGAGGGTCGAATTTCTCTTGAATCCGGATTATCTGGTTTTGGTAGTTTATTTTGAACTGCTTTCCACCCGAAGTAGTCTACCGTTTTTGGAATTCATGTTGACCAATTGTGTTTGTATAATCTTATGTAAGGATCTTTCTTCAATGATCATCCTCATCATAGAGTTAACCGAAGATACCTGCCCAACCATCAAATGTAACCAAATTAATCATTTTTTTAAAACTTCATGTAACATAAATTCTAAAATAATCGCAAACTCATTAACACTTTCAACGGCGAGCTCATATTGCACAACCAAATTAACAATAGGCGTAACACATAGAGTATGAAAAAATGTATCATTACACAACAGTTTATATTATATTTTTAAATTTTGAAGCGCGATTGTATTGTCTGACGTGTTATTGAATGCTATAGAAATATTCTAATATCTAAAATTAAAATTGTTATTATATAATCTAAAATTTGAGACAAATATTATCCGTTATGTGGGATCAACCCAATGCTTGGTGACACACATATACGAACCGGTCAAACCATGTGGAGCCTAGCAAACATGACACGTTAAGTGCACATCGGTTTTTAATTATCAGAAAATCAAATTAAATCATATTTTTGCATTTCTTCATATTTTTAAACAATAACGTTTAAATGTAGTACGACTTATGTGGGTGTAATGCGGTTGAAACATCTTGAATCATATTTGTACACCAAGAATTGTCGAAGTGGTTGAATGACAAAACTTCTTGAATCACTAACTTCGGCATTCGATCCCAAACCGTATTAATGTCGTACATAATTATTCCACTGTCACCACCCAATTGTGTTTGTGACCAAACCCCGGATTTTCTTTGAAAGCCTTACAATATTATGCAATGTGTTTCTTCAAAGTTGGCTTCGACTCTTTTGCTAACTAAACAGCACAAAATTTGCAAAGTGGTTTTTGAGACCCTTCATTCATCTCAACTAAATACCAATTTTCCCAAGCTTCGGGTTCCTATTATTGGAAGAACCCAAACATCCATAGGCTTGATTGTGAAACCTTAACCAACGAATAATTGCGAATGAGCCATAACGAGAGTAAACATATAGAATGAGAGTAAAACAAGTGTAACACAAGAGTGAAATTGCACTTTATGTATTCGGTTTTGTATTTTTAAATGAAGTAATCAACCAAATTATTGAATATCTATTTATACATCAGGGCAAAACATGCAAAAAAAAAATAATAACTAATAAACTGTCAAAAAACTACCTCAAACGGCTATATAGCCATTATGTGACAGGCTAGTTTTTCAAAAAGTAAGAAGCGTTCGAGTTTTTTCTAGTCGGGTAGAAATGATGGAACCAATATGGAACCAGTAGTTTCTAAAATTGTTGAACCGGATAGGAACAATTTTTTAGGATACGAACTTGTATCACTTTGGGCCAGGTAGGACCCATAATCGGTTTCTGGTTTGATTCGATGGGTTCGGTTTGGACCCGGTTTCCGTTTTCACCTATAGATGACATTAGGATGACGATCACAATGGCAAACCATGCTGGGCTTTGTTCTTTGCAAAATAGCCCTGGGTTGGGCTTTTCATTCTAAATTGTTAAAGGCCCAATAAAAAGAATGTGCTGTTAGACATTAGTCCTTCGTTTTTACTCCCTGAATTTTAAAAAAAATAACATTTTTTTCTCTAAAAAATTAAAAACATCAATTAATTTTTAAAAGTTTCATAAGTTGTTTCAATTCAATCCAAAAGATTCTTGTTTCAACTTGGATACAAAATAATAAAATTTTTGGACGGGAATTGAAACAATTAATAAAAATTTTAAAGGTAAACTGATGTATTTAATTTTTTGAAGGAAAATTGTTATTTTTGTAAAACTTTAGGGAGTAAAATTGAAATTAACTATATTTTATTTTATTATTTTTTGTAATGAGGAGAGAGGTTTATGCGTTTCACATTTAGCAGTTTCAAGCCTAAATTGACTCAACATTTTTAATATAACTCGGAGTTTTCTTTCAATTAAAAACAATAATAATTAAAATTTTATTTTTAAAATATATATTATATATCTAGTAAAAGACATGAATTGAACACATATTCATTAGACATTTTAAGCATATTAACATGCTTTCCATCTCACATATCCTAGTTAAAATGAAAAATAAAAAATAAAATAAAAAATAAAAATAAAAATAAATGATTAAATATATACTTTCTTTATCTTAAATCAGATACATGAATGGACATTATAACTAAGATATGTCCGAACGGATAAGCGGAGTAGAAGGGATTAAGATGTCATTCACATCGTTTTCACTCAGTGAATGAAAAATTACACCATAAACTTCATTTGAGAGCTCCGATTTTCCCTTTAGCTTTTACCTATAAAAAAAGAGATTTTACATTGCCAATGATCTCTTCCTCATCAACGGATTTGCTTTTGAAAACTTTCTCGTTCGTATTCTTCCATAAACACAATAACGAGGTTACGAAGATAGCTTGAATCATAAATTTTATTCTAAAAATTGTATACGTATTGAGTCCACCCCTCGATTTGGATCTCGTTTGTGAAAGCTCCACCAGTACCGATGTAAAAGAGAGTTGATGGAGTTAACTACATACGCTAGGGGCAGAAGGCATCAAGGCACATAACTATAATACAAATTGATTAATTAAATTTCTTTAACTAGATTAAATCAGTTAATTATTTTGTTGTTTCAAAGTGCAAGGCTCGAGAGACCTTTCTTTGCTCCTTAGTCCACATAGTTATTATAGACTTATAATAAATTATACCTATGCATGAAAGCTATAATGGTGGAATTTATTTTAATAAAAGTTTATTATGTTTATTTTAGTATATTTATGAGTATTCATAAATTTTACCTTTTATACACATGAAATACGTGCAAAATTTCATATTCAAAAACATATTACAATCACATAGTAAAACCATTTTGTCCTTTTAAAAGATTAAGATGACAGGAAAATTTCATGTATTCCAAAAGGTTTCGTGTATTTCATAGAAGAATCGCGTAGTAACAAAAATTTCCATGTACCAAAAAAATATAAAAAGGTTAAAAGTAAACTTGTTTACATGCATTTTAAACTGTATAGAGAAAAACTTATTTGACATGAATATAAAAATATATATATAATATATATAAAATGATATGTTTCTTATTTTCTCTCTAGAAGACTAATGATATGATAGAGTAAAACACAACGATGAAAAAAAGGCATACGCTTCAATTCCCGTTTTGCGTAGAATTCTCAGAGACGTCGCACCGTTTCGTGATCTGATGTAAGTAATCTTATCTTACATTTTATACAAGAGCATTTTTCTCATGACTTAAAACTGTGACTTCAATATAATAAAACAACAAGCTAACAACTTATCGATTACTTTAAACTTCACCCAATCGATAAAAAAAATGGATAAAATATTTAGAAAATGGGAGCATAAGTGCTTTGGTGGATAAGAAGACACGAATATCGAAATTCGAAAGTAATAAAAAAGTTGCCTGATTAAATAATTAATTAGTTAATTATTTGATAAGAGTAATTATGTAGGAACATAATAAACAAACAAAATGGTGTGGAGTTTGTAGGGGGAATCCGGCGCAACATATGTCTCCCCGTGAGAAGATACCAATCCGTTTTTGATATATTCCCGTTTTCTAATTAATTTTTCATAAAATTATATAAAGAGTTGTTTGTATATGTTTTAATTATTATTATTTTTTTCTGTTTTTTAATCAAATAATATTTTTTTATATTTTTATCATTATCTTTTTTTCTTATTCACTCACAACTACTTTAAAAAATAATAAAAATTTATTTGGGATGAACAATGTTTAACTCAAATATACAGATGAATAATAATATTTTCTCTTTATTTTTTACTTATAACCATCTCATATAATATAGCACATATGCTCAACAATAGGATGTGAATGCTCTAATGGTGTATCTTAAAATGATTCTAAATATTAATTTTTTAGTATTTATTAACTATTAACTTTTGTTTCCTTAAAAGCATGTATCTATTATATCAATCTTAGTTAAACTCATGAAACTATATCATCCTAACACCAAAATATTCAATTAGCAACGATGGCAAGCTCGAACGAAGAATCCTCGCTATCTAAGAACTATTAATTGACTACATCATAACAAATCTTTGACATCTTCAAAGGAGCATGATCATTGAAGGAAAAATCATAGAATACAACAACATGATGACGTATCGAGTGTATATAACCTTGTCTTATCTAAATTGGCTCTTTTGCATCAGTCTTTATGAACTTGCATACCTCGATCACTGACTCTAATTTTATGTGGGTTTCAACTTTCATAAACCTACCTGTATGGAAGATCTAGATAATTTTTAGATGCTTGAAAACTTTTGTGGCCTCACGACAAATCCCTACAAAGGGTAACTAACTCTTAAAACTTTGACTAATCTAGAAACTCAAAATTAATGTATATGATCTACTTGAAGAATTTATGATTTGGTACAATGTTCTACATATCACACAACTTGCTCATGAACGGGAGAGATCATACTATTATACATACGACCAAGGTTATACCCTTTTAACATGTGTGGCTCAAGTCCAAAGCATCTAAAGCCTTAGCTTTGGGCTCCATTTTACATAAAGCCCCAAATTTACAAGAACCGGATATCTAGAGTAATGGCGAAAGTGCAAATGTCAATCTAGGAAAAGGTAAAGAGACTTTTTAAGATAATGTCAAGTACGAGTTTCGAAAGGATAAAAAGAAGTATTGTTAGTCAAATGAGTCCAGTAATTTCTCTTAGAATGGTTGTTTATACACTTTCTTCTAAAATCATAAACATAAACATGAAATTATTACACAAGAAAATGAAGGTGAATTATTACACAAAAAAAATTATACTTGTCTAAAATCATCACATAATCATGGAATTATTACACAAGAAATACATACTACGTGATAGTTTCACAATTACATAATAATTTATCCTTGTGTGACAATTTAGCCTTACATATTTCTTCTTAAGGGATAACTTTTTACACTTTATACTAAAATATAAACCTTCCTCCATACATGGTTCATAATTTATAAAACCTAATATTCACGAGTCCACAGAGGACCAAATAACTCTCCTATTTGCACGTTTAAAAATATTGATGGCCATTAGTAGTGGAAGCCATAGTGTGAATGTGGGTGGGAGGAGAATCTTTTTTAATTGACCTAAAAGGATAATGAGAAAAAGTTATATTCTTTATAACTGAAATCTTTTAAGGTTATTTTCAGTATTATTATATTATCTAAAGGCATAAATGGTTTAACTCTCATAAAATTAATATTCTATTGATCAAGATTATGATATTCTTACTTTCGCAATTAAGTGGACATATGGATAATTTTTATATTTGCATGTCCTGAACGATATCAAATGCTTTGTAATGTTATATATGTATACTTTTATGTATTTACTATAAAAGTATACTTTTATGTATACATTTATGTATTTATCATATGTTATACGTGTTTTATAATTTTATATTTACCATTAGGTACATATTTGTTATGTAATAGTTTAGAACATGATACATGTCGTATAATTGGCGGCACTAACTGCTTGCATAATAAAGAAATATTGTAACTATAATATTCGTAAAAGCACAAAGTTCTCTTTAACAAAAACCTTTTAACTAAAAGATTGATGTAATGTCATAATGACATCCTCAAAAGCAATATGCGACTACGAGGGGGAGTCGTCATGTAAGAATAAAGTTAGAAAGATTAATTCGTTTTGATATAATTGAATCTGATGTATAACATGATTTGATGCCATAAAATCTATCATCTTTTGGTAAAGTGAAAATGATAAAAAAAAATTATTGCTATTGTGTATAATAAAAGTGCAAACAATTTTTTTTATTATTATCGTAAGTGGGATGGAGAGCCTTGGTTATCAATTTCTTTTCTCAGCAACGTAGAATGGGGATATGTTTTGTAATATTCTCTTTAATTACACGTTCTTCCTCATAAACTCATTAGGCTAGGATTACATATCTGTTTTGTTTTGTTTTTGTTTTTGTTTTTGTTTTTGTTTTTGTTTTTTTTTAATTTACAATATTTTTCCTTATTCACCAATGGATGATAATAAACCTACAATCTATCATAAAAAGATAAGAAATCAAAATTTTGTTAAACATGATATAAAGTGCCTAGCAGTATCAAACATGATATTTTGAGTAGCTATAAAGTAAGAAATTTTTTTGTCACTAGGGTCTATGTTTATTATATGAAGGTGCTTTTGTTGGGTTTTGTCACCGGTCGGGCCATTAAAATTCGTTTGAGATTATTAGATTTGGTTTGTAATGCTTTTGAAGGTAACTTCACTTGTTTTAAGGTGATTTTGATTGTTTTAATATCATTTTCAAGATGATTTCAATTTAAATATTTTCATACCGACTAAAGTTAACATTTAACAAGTAATATATAATAATCTATGTAACAAACTAATGTGATCTTAAATTTATAAACCAATCACATAATTTTAATAATTATTGAAAAAATATAAAGGTTTTAACAAAGAAAACCATGCATGAGGAGTTACAATGCCCCTGAAGTCAATAGTTTTGCTTCTCAAGTGAACTGTAAAATTGGCTCCCTACCTTTGAGTTATCTCGGCTTGTCTGTGGGTGCCAATATGAATCTATCAAAAAATTGGAGCTCGGTTATTACCATCTTTGAATCAAGACCCTCCTCGTGGAAATCCAAGCACCTCTCAATTGCTGGGAGAATCGTCCTCATTAAAGCTGTACTTGAAAGTCTTCCTGTTTATTACTTCTCATTATTTAAGGCCCCGGACAAAGTCATAAACAAGTTGGAAAGTATAAGAAGGAAATTCTTGTGGGGAGGAAAAAGTCACATCGAAAATATCATGGGTTGCTTGGGATAAGGTATGTGCAAGGAAGGAGAACGGGGGACTTGGAATCGGCTCTCTGAAAGATCTAAACATAAGTCTTCTCATGAAATGGTGGTGGCGATTCAAAACGGAAACAACCTCAATATGGAAATTAACAAGCTATTGAAAGCCTTCATCGAAGCTCGGGTAACCAATCACTCATCCTATCAAGGAAAACCATCCCGGGTGTATGGAACAACATTGAAAAAGTTAAGTTGTTCCTAGATCCTAAAAACATCCACCTTGATCTGCTTATTACAAGCATGAATGGAAAATGGGTATGGCTCGGAGATAGTTCGGGTGTGTTCTCTGTCAAATCTATGAGGAAATTGCTACAACAAAATCAACTCCAACCTGTTACATTTGTGCACGAATGGAATTCTTGGGCCCCCATGAAATATTCTTGTTTGGAGATCGGAAATGGATAGGATCGCAACTTATGAAGCTCTAATTAAGAGGAGGATTCCCCTTACAACAATTATATGCCCACTATGCGGACAACTACCGGAATCGGTTGATCATCTCTTCATCTCGTGTTATTTTGCATCGATGGCATGGGCATTTATCTCATCATGGTGTAACATTCCTCCGGTTTATGCCTTCCAAATCAAGGATCTGTTTATTTATCCCAAATGGAATAATTCCATTAAGGAGAAAGCCTTGCATGTTGTTGTCATCACCACCTTTTGGTGTATTTAGAGGATGAGAAACGAAACTATTTTTGAGAATCGCTCTCCTTCAATCAAGAAGCTAGTAGAGGAAATCAAAAGTACCAGTTATCTATGGGTAAAAAACAGGTCGAAACTTCAACACCTAGATTGGGAATCCTAGGCCGCCTTTAAACTCTAGTATTAAACTGTATAATACTAACAACTCATGTTGTATTATGTTTTTGTCCTCTTTTTTGTTCTATCTTGCTGTATTTTCCCATGCTCAGCTACTTGCTAGCATGTTTTAATGAAGTATTGCCAAAATCTTTAATTTTACAACTTTGATAAAACCTTTTTATAACATTTTATAAACATTCTATTAATTTTATAAAATTTGAAAGACCAAAACCCCGTCTCCTTGTACTAATTTATAACTCACTAATAACCACCATACATAATTGTGCTCATGAAACTTCCCCATCCAGGACCTCCATTACCCCACCTATATATACTAACATTTGTATCACAATTCTTTTGCACCAACTCTTCTTCTCAACTTGTAAGAGAGCTCTTCTTCACCTTTATACAATCAAACTCCAAGAACAAGTTTATCAAGTTATCTTTCCAATCATAGTTCACACGACTTCTAATTCAATTGGACGACTCCATAACAGCCTCTACAAATTAAGTGCGCAGATTTGCACCTTCTGCTTTACACTGCTGTTTTGATTAGTTTGTGAGTCAAATTTCAAAACCTTTTCTAAATGAAAGTTCTTCATAACCTTTAACATAGTAGACTGGAGAGTTTTAGAATTTTTACTTAAGGTTTGATAATTTTAATAATCATATGAATTGTAGCAATAATTCTGTCCAATTTGTTTTGATCTAGTAACAACCTTTTTTCCTTTGCTTTTGATTCATTTATTACTTTGTTCAATACTATTAATCAAAACCTTAAACATAAGTTCTAATACATATAATTATGCTAAGTTAGAGGTTCACCATTTATATTAATCAAGTCATATGTCCAACTCAGACTTAAGAACTCAATATAAGTATTCATAGCATATTTTTATTTGTTTATTACTTAGGGAAATCATGTGAAACTTATACAATAATTTGTTATTAATTTTATTTATTTTTATTCTATTTCAAAGTTCAATTTAAAACATGTTATGTTATTGCTTACAATTATATATTCATAGTTATCTAAACTAGATGATAACACAATTATAAATTTATACAATCACTGTAATAATGATAGATATATTGATTTGACAAACTCACCCTATATGTTTACTCAAGTGGTGATTAGAATCTGATTCACACAGATTATCACAAGATTTCATCTGTAGACCGAGTCAATTCAGTCATTAGGTTTGATTATGTTTGCTTGTTATTTTATATTACACTATTGTATTTATAAGTCTTGACATTAACATGTGAATTGAATTGTTTTAATCATTCTAATCAATCTATATATATATATATACATATATATATATATACATATATATATACACACACACACACACATATATACACACACACACACATATATATATATATACATATATATACACACATATATATATATATATATATATGTATATACATATATATACATATATATATATATGTATATATATATATATACATATATATATGTGTGTGTGTATATATATATATATATGTGTGTGTATATATATATATTTATGTATATATATATATATATAACTTGTATTTACTCACCGGCTGATTCTTTAGTTGACTCGTTACGTTTTCACATAATTTTAGTAAATACAGTTTATTGGGCTTCTACATGCTCCTTTAGGACATAGAATTAGTCAAAATAAAAGACAATTTGTCATGTTTAGTTGGATAATTGCTTGTTTGTAATGAATGTTTGATTAGCATTTATCAATAATAATTTAGTTTAATATTGTCAAATCATTTTTATGTGCTATAAGCAATCGATTCATATTTGTTCGTCCTGATGATTCCGACATCGGTTTTGGTGTGACAAGGCATGTGCATAAAAATTTGAAAAACCCATGGCCTTATTAATTCATGAAAAGTAGGGGAGGGCTTGGGCTTGAGAATTTAGTTTTGCCTTAAAGAGGTTAAAGAACAAAAACGATCACACAAGGTGTTCGAACCCACGACCTCGGTATCTTGAGGAGGCAGAATTTATGATTTTAATCATAAATTCTTTCATACAAGTTATGTTTACATGATCAACCTTAAAAAAAGATTAAGATCGTCCAAGTATCTCGTATCTACATTGTACATAAAATGCAAAAATCATTGAGGTCACTTGACCAATTGTCGACTACCCACCTCCCCTAGGTTTTGAGACCGCACACATTAACAGATCCAATTAGAATTTCACAGTTAACCATGGTTAACTAGAAACAATAATAAGATGAGTAACCTTTTACAATGAGAGATTGTTATGGTCCACCTCTTCATTTTTATATTTTTCATACCATCGTAAAATGTCAATACTTATAACACTGTAACTAATAAATTTATAGTTGTTTCATATGTATTTTTTACAGTTTAATTTACTACCTTATTAAGATGTGATCAAACACATACCAGAAATGTATAAATCTGGCATATGTAGTTAGACAGGCATATGTAGTTAGACAGGCATCCTTAGTTAAATAGGCGAATGTTTTCTAATATTTTAGGATCTTGTATAATATCATGATACTAAAAGAATTATGAGATATTTTACACATCCCTCGCCTGTTTAGGGGGGGGGGATTTAAATTCATGTTAAAATTTTTTAAAAGAAGATTAACAACTCTAAAAGATAGGAAAATATCCATTAATAATAACTTGTTAAGGGCAACTAAGGATGATTTCATGTGTTTATACAAAACCAATGAATAGTTAAAGTTATATGTGTGACGAGTTAATTTCGATTCTCATCCTCGAGTTTTGCAAACTGTCTCCATTTGAGTATCAACCTTTAATTTGTATCCATTCTTGGTCTAAGTTTTACAAATCCTTTCTATTATCATTCTTTTGACTAACGGCGTTAATATTTTTTTGTTAAGTGATTGTTAAATGATTACAATACCCCTTATTCATAATTAAACCCTAAAAACGACCATCATAGCACCGACCACCCTAAAAATCGAAGCCCTAGTCCTCTAGGCATACCTCTGCCTTGTATGTCCACCACCACAACATTGGTCATTGACCTGAAACACGAAGCCCTAATCGAACCTGTACACCTCAACCCTATTTTATTCACCATCCAACCACCCCACAACCACCACCACTTTACGCAGATGTAATTGTGGTTCTTTACTTCTTTGTGGTGATGTTGGTCTTTGTGATGGGTTTTTTTTTCAGGTTAGCAATGGAAGTGGTTGTAGGAGGGTAGTGGCAATAAATGGTGTTTCATGATGGAAAGAGCATTAACAGAAAGAAATAGAGATGGGGATAAAAGTTGAAGAATAAAAAGGGAGAGAGATAGAGGTGGTGATTATGGATTAGGTTTTTAGTGGTGGTTTTGGTTGCTAGTGTTGCGGTGGTAATGGTATATGGCAGTGGTGGTGATGGTGTGCAGTGGTGATGGTGTGCAGTGGTGATGAGGGAGGAGAGTTAAATAAAAAATGGTAGGGGAGGGAAGGGTATCGGGTGGGACATTGGCGGTGGAGGTGGTTGCTAGACGGTGGCGGTGGCGGTGGCGGTGGAGAAAGAAGAGAGAGATTAGAGAGAATAGAGATAAATTGGAGAGTGAGAAAGTGGTGAGGATTTTTATAAATCATTTAACCCCATACGAGTATTTTGATCTTTTCAAAAAAAAATCTAACAAAAAATGTTAACATTGTTAGTAAAAAGGATGAAAATAGAAACGATTTATGAAACTCAGGCCAAGAATGAAGACAAACTAAATGTTGTTACTCAAATTGAGACAATTTACAAAAATCAGGACTAAAATCGAAATGAACTCAAATGTGAGTTAACATCACCTAACAAGCATGGTATAACGTCTCACATCATTTCGTTATGAACCATTATGTGAGACTGTGAGCATTTAAATACCTTGTTCTCTTGTGATGAATGAAACTAGGAACGATATGTTGTGAGGATTTAAATATTGCAATGGTATGAAACAATGTTGTTAGGACCGGATCGGACCGGCCGGTCCAACCGGTTCGACCGCGAATCGGTGGCTGGTCCGGTCCGGTCGAGGGTGATTCGTTTTTGGCCATTTGAACCGGCCGGTCCGAACCGAACCGGCGGTTGGACCGGCGAACCGGACCGGTTGACCGGTTTTCTGATTTTTTTTTAGTGGGTAAAAACGGGGTGTTAAACCATAAATTAGTACGTAGGATATACAAATATAGTTAAGTTTTGTATATAACTATAAAATATATGTATAAATCATATATAAATTACTTATATTTAATTACATATATAAATATAATTAAAATATAGTTAAATCCGGTCCATCCGGTCCGATCGGTCCGACCGGTCCGACCGGTCCGACCACCAAACCAGTAAAGCGTTCGGTTCGACGTCCGATCCGGTTCTGAAAATATTGGTATGAAAGCAACCTGGTTACAACTCCGTTTTAAACATCTACACGTAAACATCATGATGGTAACTAAAAAAATGAATAATCAAAAGTCAAAAGTCAAAAGTCAAACTTATCATTTCAACCTTTAGTTGCTAAATATTGTATTGTTAAAAAAATTTGTTTGATGAATTAACAAGAAATTGTTAAAATATGTAATTTTTTAAAATCATTTACTTAAAATATAAAGAAAGTTAGAAAAATAAATAAAAATCAAACAAATCAAAAAAATTAAAAAAGATTTTAAAGATAAATTAAAAGAACTGAAGTAAAAGAAGAAAAAAGAAAAAAAGAATCAAATATGAAAGAACCGTGAGAGGGGGGCTAAATTCGCAATCGGGTGGATTGGTGAAAGCTAGAGCGTCGTTTTGTTTACATCTAGTCTCACTTCCTTTTTATATACGAATAAATCGAGTAAATTTCAGTTTTGGTCCCTGTGGTTTAATCATTTTAACCATTTTAGTTTAAAAATGGATTTTTGATCATATCATGCTCTGTGGTTTCATTTTTATATCGGTTTTAATCCTTTATACCAACTCTGTTAATTTTTACTGTTAAAGGTAAGGGTATTTCGATAATTTTACATTTAAAGGACTAGTTATGTAAATTACATTAGATTAGGATAATTGTAAACAATAAACTAGGTCTTGATACCCAAGGGCACCCCAAGTTAGGGTGTTCTAATAAGCTCCAACAGGACTTTTACCCATTCATCTATGGTTTCAGATTCACAAACAGATGAGCCACCATACAATCAAACAGAGTTGTTGACTGAAGAATGAAGGTTTCAATACAAAAAAAAAACCTAAGAACATCAGAGAAGACCAACACCATCATCAAGGTAAATGAACAGATGCAAGAATAGTAGGGTTTCAAATCTGAAAATCCCAATGAGTCGATTAAAGCAAACATAGCGCAATAACGAGAATGAACACAACACAATCGATCAAAGCCATTGTGGCTCTAATGAATAGTATGAAACAAAACAAAGAAAATCGATCAAACCACATCAATCTTACGAACCAGAACCACTCCAACCAGTCTAAGTTCTTTGTTGCTCAAAGAAACCATAAGCAGCCACTAGGCGATTACCAAAAACCAAGGTTTCAAGAAGATGAAACCCTAATTTCAAGGTGAGATAGAGATACCACGATTGAAGGTTTTACAATAAATTCAAAACCTTAACAACCGCAGACAACGGCGATGGCGCAGATGGCGGCGTTGTCACAGACGCTAGCGATGGCGCAGACGTTGGCGATGGCGTAGACGACGACGATGGCAAAGACAACAGCGATGGCACAGACGATGGCGGCGGTGGTTGTTCGAATATGAGGAAAAAAACATTAAGGACGGTGGTTGTCCGGATATGTGGTTGTCCAGTGGTGGTGCAAGGTGTTCGACGATGGTTGTCTGGCGGTGGTGCCCGACAGTGAAGATGGTATTTTTTAGACTTTAGGGTTTGTCATTTTTCAGGTGAAGTTTTCTTTTCAGAATTTATATTATATGTATTTTTTTTTTATTTTATATATATTACAAAAACAACCCCTCAAGTTATTTATCTATTTACAAAATAGTCCCTGTATGTAAATGACCAAAGTATCCTTAAATTTAACTGTAAAAACTAACAAAATTAGTGTCAGGGATCAAACCGTTACCAAAATAAAACCACAGGGCATGATATGATCAAATATTCCTTTTTGGATTAATATGGTTAGAATGGTTAAACTACAAAGACCAAAAACGAAATTTACTCCGAATAAATATGTTGAAAACAATAACATAAAAAAAACAAATCATAAGACAGTTTCTATTTGGGGTGGCTGTCATTTACTATTAATATAATTCAAACCGGATAGAGTAACTTACAAACTAGACTCATTTTCAGTCGTAGTTATTTAACTTGTTAGACTATTCTTAGTGGGATGTTATAGCGTGTTACATCATCTCTTATTATGGTGAAACACCGTGTCGATCTAGGGGTGTGACGGGGTGGCCACTATTACATGTGTAAAAAAAAGATTTTTTTTTTTATTTTTGACTATCAACCATAATGCCACACGTTATCATTTATTTTTAATTAAACCTCATATTCATGCACATGTAATTATGGTCCATAGGAATGTGGGTATAATAGCAGCACATCACTATTAACCTATTACGGTTGGTTTTAACAAATAGAAATATAATCTGCAAGATCACCACTGTTGTAAATATATACACCTAAATATGGGAAGTATAATTACACAATCATACAGTCAAGTACCTATTCGAAAACTATATAGATTCCCACATATATTCATATTTTGTTGCTACTGTAGCGTGAAATCATTGTAAACATCTACTTACTATAGCAAGTATTACTGTATTACATCGTCATACAGTCGAGTATTTGAAAACTATAAAGACACCCACATATATTTGTATTATGCACCTAGTTAAATCAAATATCGTTTTAGTGTTGCCTTAAATCATGAAGCTTTAAGAATCCATTGCCCATGTAAGTTATCTTTTTATGATACTTGTTATGTCTTCATGCAACACATTTAACTTGTGAGATTGTTAAAATATTAGTCAGATATTTGATATTATATATGTTTTTTTATTAAAGGCTGATAAATTTGTCTTGGCTTTATCTTGATAACTCTTAACTTTTTCTATATGTTTGTTTGTCATATGCTTTGATGTACTTGGAGTTACTATATGTTACTGCATGTACGTTAATTTGTACCTCTTGTTTTGTTCTTTTTATCTACACTTTTAAGTTATTTATATTTTTATACTTTATATTTTAAAAAAATATTTTTTATCCAAGTATCCTAGTGAGTATAGTTTCTTTATCTATGGGATAACTGAGATGTGTATCTTCGTCTAGCTCTATCCACTCTTTCAAAGATGATACAAAGTACACACACTTGAAAATATTAAGAACTAGATTAGTAATTGTATACCACATGGTTGATAAAAACAAAATCTGTTTATATTCTCCAATACCCTAGAATATATAAAAGAGCATATGTGTATATATTAACCTAATTGTGTTTAAGTAAAATCTATTTAATTAAAATATCTTAAATCACATCTTCTCAACCTTTTAAATATCATGTAACAAGATTATTTTTGTGGTCACAAACAACACAATAATCAGATTAGGACTGAGAATGTTTAAGGACGAACCCATCAACCTTGTTAGTTTACCTACCTCTAGTCTGTAGTTTTCATGTTCTTGATGAGGTCAGCTTTCTCGACTACCCTGATTGATTCAACAATTTACAAGCTTTTTTGTTGTGCCTTTATACATAGAACATGACAAAAAATTAACCTAACTATACGAAGTTATTTTGTAATATGTAATAACTTAAAAAAATACACAGCTCAAACATTCCTAATTGCAACTGATTGCTAAATTACTTTTCTTGAAGTCTTAATGCAATATAAGTACTGGACGTGAAAATTTGAAGGTAACAAACAAAGAAGCTAAGACTGAAAAAACTAACTAATTGTGAATTTCATAGTTTTAATAACAAAGATAACGGCTTAATAGTAAGTAAGATAATACAATACCAAGCTCTATAATATCCTAAGGAACTCACCAATAAGTAAGATAATTACTTACCAGTAATTAAATTTCTCAAATAAAACCAAGCATGTGATATCAAAATTAATATTAGAGATTTTTAAGTCGATTGATTGTATAGAGATATAAGAAAAATATCAATCTAAAATGGAAGAGAGAAATGCATGAAAAGAAATAAATTTTATATAAGAAAAGTAGAATGTGATTTTAGTAAGTGTTGAAAATTATTTAAATTAAAATATATGTATGAATTTAGGAAGGAAAACAAATCCGAGAACGCATTGAACAACGTGATGTGTCCCCAAAAACCTTGGTTTATTAGAATAATATAGATAGTTTAGAAGGAAACGATGAGAAAATTAATACCATGCATCTTAGGCGAAGTTAATTAGTCACATATATAATTATAACTGTTCACCAAGCTCTGATAAGTGAGTCAAGCTTTCTCATCTCAGGAATAACTTGACTAAGGCGATAGGGCATATCCGATCTTCCAATCGTTGATCTAGTTGAAAAAGAGCAACTGACATCTCTATGTAAATAAGGAAAAAAAGGATAGTTCTACTGACACCGAACCAAGCTGAGGGGAACCAACCTCACATCGCACAGATCACACCGACATACCCACCCTGTGTGTGGGGGTGCCAAACTTCCCCTTCAACATATCTCATAATGTGTTCTACACTGTTGAAAGCTAGATCCAAAGGAGGTGTGTAATGCATAGCTAAAAAAAACGCCTCATTTACCCTTAACATGTTTTTAAGGATCATCTCCCTATCATTTAAAGCTGATATTGTTTAAAGAGTTGTAACATGTATTGAAATCAATATTTCAAAGATTAGATTGATAGTAGAACAAACCACTTTGGCGGTTCACAAGATTAACCATTTTTACATGTTAGTAAATCTAATTAAAGAGGGAAGTATGTGGGTTTTTTTGTTCTATAGGTGTTGGTTGGTTTTATCTTTTTTAGTAAAAAATCTATCATACTTTATTTTTAAATTTTTTCAAACTAATTTACACTATACTTGAATTCGAATCCAAAGCCTCATCTCTAGACAAAACTCTATCAAGTAAGCTAGTGTAAATGCTAGTCCTCAGCGGATCCTAAATGCTCTTATAGAACCCCGATTTACTTGATCAATCTCCTTAGTTCTTATCTACACACATTATAACACTGGTTAAGATGTCATATCAAGAAAAATCTCCTTGTAACAACTCTCCCGCTTGAGAATAAGTATCGGTTTTGAAAATAGAGTAAAAGATTAGAGGGAGGGAGGGAGAGTTCGAGGAGTATTTGTGCATGAGGGAAACAATTCCTTTTACCTTGTATTTGAAGTCTTCTATGATATAAGTAAAAACGTCAAGTATGATGATAACAGTGCTTTCAAAGAGTTTGTTACGAAAGTGAGCCATATTTCTCATACAATCAGGGTCGTGATATATCGACGGTCGGGACTAATGATAATTATATCTCCCTAGATGCGTAACACGTATCCGTGCGATATTCTATTGCGGGTCGAATCCTGTCCATGGTTTTCGGGTCCGGGTCTTTAGGTACCCATACGTCTACAGCTAGCATCACATTGACGATTGGTTGTACACTAAACAACCTCCCCTCTTATCGAAAATGTTTATACACAAAAATATTATACTTTAATCAATTATTTTAAAATTGGAAATGCATTCTTCAAGTGTGTGGATGCTTGTCCTGAAATTCCGTACCTGTAAACGAGTCAACACTCCTAATCTCTTCGGGCCTGGAAACTGACACGTGCATGTAGGGGACAAGTCACGTGCATATGGTTTTTTAATAACATTATTTAACACTAGAATTGTATGTGAATATTTTAAGACACATGTTTTAATGTGCAAAGTTTGAATAAAAAGAATTGAAACAACTGCATTTTATAATGTCAAAACCTCATTGGGAGACAAAACCCTCACATATCTGTTAGACAAAACCTCTAAACTAGATGATGCATGCATTGCATAAAGTTTTTAGAATTAAAAGTTAATAGAGAATGATTAGTAATGATGTTAAAATTTATGAAAGCTTTGAACTAGTATATATTGGGGTTGTTTTTGTTAATTTAAAATGTATTCATTCAACCTTCAAAAACCCGGTGGCATTTGGAAGAGATTCACCGCGAGGGCGGGGTCTGCGATACTGATGCCATTCTCAGATTTCTATGTATAAGCCCTATACGCTTTGTATGGGGGGTCGTAGGGAAATGAGACGTATAACTCCTCTGGCATTCACTTGAAATTTTTGTTGTAGTCAGTATCAAAATTTTCTATACTCGTTGTATAGGTCTATATGTGTCGTATAGTGTGCTATATGGGGAGTATAGCTTTCTGACAGTCCCTCTCCCTCTAAAATTTTCTTGCTTTCAGTGTTTTCGATCCTATACACCGTATGCAACCTATACAACACGTATAAAAAGTTGTCGATTTATAACGGTGAGTGTGTTAATATTATAACCCTATAAAAAAAAGTTATATTTACGTCTACGTAAATGAGCCGTTAAAATATGGGAAAGAGGAAGAGAGTGTCTAAAATGTTGCAGGTTGACCACAGACAAAGTCGGTCGTCGATGGGCCCACACTGCCTCCTCAGCCACCAGGCGTAACTTTTACTGTAGCTACTAAACGACACCGTCTCCTTTGTCTTATTAACACCCAACAAAAATGGCACGTGGTTAGTTTACACTACATCCCTCTGAATGGTTGTTCCTTTTTCGTTTATAGTCCCTCTTGTTTTGAAAATGGTAGTTTTAACTATGTAAAACCTAAGCTTCGTTATCTAAAATTCACTTCGTTTCTTAATTTAAGCTAATGGTTTAGTACGTTGTCGCGTCTCGCTTTAAATGTTTTCTACATCATACTTTTATATAGGGTCGTTTTAAATAAACATCCTATTATTTTAAATCAATACTCCAAAATTTCTATACGGGTCGTATAGCGTCATACGCGTCATATAGGGGGGTCGTATAGCCCTATACGGGGCGTATAACCCCCCTGACAGCCCCCTGAATTTTTACTCGTTGTCAGTGTCGAAATTAGTTATACGCGTCGTATAACCCTATATGTGTCGTATAGGGGGGTCGTATAGGGCTATATGGGGCGTATAGCTCTCTGACACCCTTCCTGAATTTTCCTCGTTTTCAGTGCATTCGACCCTATACGCCGCGTATGGACCCATACGCAGCGTATAGGGGGTGTCGATTTATCTGGGTGGGTGTCTAGATATTAGGACCCTTTATATAACTATACTAGCTTTAGTTACCCGTGTATTGTATGAAATTGTGAAGAGTTAATTTTTAAATAACATAAAAATAAAAATAAAATCAAGTGTGTTATATTAGATAAGACATAACAACTTTTAATTATAAGGTTACAAATGAGCAAAAACATTCTTGTAAGCTACATTTGTATTAACATTTGTAGGTTTACACTCATTATCTAAAGCTAAATGATTCAATCCATCTTTACTATTAACTTGTGACAAGATGCCATAAAGTTGATCATGCGTAAAAATAGGATATTTCAAGTATAAACTGACACTTAATAGAGATTGACATTAACTTTGTTTATTGTCATAGTGAAATATACAGTTACAGAAAAATGTCTTCTTTTAGTTTGACGGGTCAAATCGTGAGCTAGATATTGAGTGAGTGTGAGGATATTAGTATGAAGAAATTAAGATTTGAATAATATACACTGAAAAGTTATGTGCAATAATTAGATCAATTTTGAATTATTTTGGCCATGTAATCAAATATAGAGATATAGTATTTAATCGGGTTGGATCGGATTATAAATGTTCATAATATCTCTGATTAGTTGTTGATTATTATTTATTTAATATTAACTTTAGTAAACCCGTGTATTATACGGGTTGAAAAAATAAAATAATAAATATAATAAAATTTTACGAAGTATAAAATGATAATCTAAAATAAGATATGATTAAAATTACATATGAGTAATAACTATAAGTAATAAAATAACGATATCAATTTTTAAACTTTTGTTTTTAAACTTTTTTTCCAAAAAAAGTTATACATTTTTTAAAACAAACCATATTAAAAATGTTATTTTTAATATTTTTTTATTATAACTCCTTTTAATTATTTTTAGTTTATAAAAAAGTTCACTTTTTTAAAATACCAACTTTAAAATATTTTATATTTTAAAAAAAGTTAGATGTTTTAGGAAAAAAGGTTAATTGTATAAAAATTGTTTTGTAAAAATAACATTAATAAAAAGACATCTTTCTTAATTTGTTAAAAATTTAATCCAAAAAAGAATTAAATTGTTTAATAATTTTTAAATTTAGGCAATTTTTTAAGATGAGAGAGAGGCGGAAAAAATAAATTTAGGGGGTCTAGAAATATGTCAAGTGTCCCCCTAAATTACCTTTTTAGTATTATATAAAGATTAGCTCTACCAACTACTTATTATACGAGTTAAATAAATAAAATATTAAATATAATAAATGAAACGATATTATATAAGTATTTGTGTTCATTTATGTATTTAACAAATTAACATGTACAAAGTCCCATTAGCATACATACGTTTCATCACAAACCAACTTTATATAATTGAACTTTGATATTTTTTAGACCGACTATACTTTATATTATATTTATATTTTATTCTTACATCTTCCAAGTTAAAAAAAAAAGAAAAAAGAAAAAAACTAGTTAGTTGTTTAATAATTCACGTTTAAAAGACGCTCTCAATAATATGTATTTCCTAGATTTCACTAACGATAAGATGTAGGTTCAAATTCAAAAATGCAAACACCAATAGAAAGCCTTCTTTGTTTGCCCAACTGCAGTTTAAAAGTTACCTTATTCTGGTGATTTGTACGATTGACAACACTATTTCATTATTATTTTCTTATACCCACTAATGTATTTTTAAACCATGATAGAGACTAAAGCTCCCATTGTGGAGAAGGCACCTCATATTATTGGAATAAATGACACTTTCAAATAAAAAATATAGTTCCGAAACACTTTCTGAGAAAAATCATAAACATTTTTATTTATTAGTAATTTATTGTTACATTTATTTTAAGATAATTCTTTTCTACTTCCCTTATAATTATGAAAATTTGTGCTCCACTTTTTTCTGTTTTCAAAAATTCACGTATGTAAAAGTTTTTTTAGGATTCTAAACCTTTTTAAAGGTACAATAAGTTTAGTTGATGCAGTCGAAATCAAAATGATTTATAATTTTAATAAATTATGAATATAAATTTACACGTTAATTTGTTTGATATTTTTCAAAATTATAAAACTAAAACCTTTCATGACATATATGACAGCGACCTACATTGGAATTACAATGTGTATGACACCCATACCAATCTATGCAATCATATAAAATAACATGTCCCTTTCCAATAGATCTATACGTAATTCTAATGGATTCAAAGATTGACGCAATCACTCCTGCTACCTCGTTATAGTAATATTTATTAAATATTATATTATTTTTGTAGTTTCTATTTAGACAAACAAGGCACCATAAATCCTCACATATTATTTTTGACCATACAAAGTGGTGGTTTTGATTTTTGAATGGTAGTGCATACTTTGACTACATGTGGTGTAGCAATGGTCAAACAAAACAACCATGCATTTATTTAAACAGGAAATGTAAGATATGATATGTACGTTCCTCAAATATGATTCAAGTTTATTGCATTTAATTTGGTCAAGAAATACGGTGTAGAATTTATCCATGGACGTAGTTAAAAATTTAGTTATGAGAAAAAGATGTAGATTTACAGGTAATGTTAGAGATTAGAAATTGTATAAATAAACCATATAAGTGTAGAATTTATCCATGGACGTAGTTAAAAATTTAGTTATGAGTTTCGTAATTTTCACTTCTTGTGATATCATTTTCCAGTTGAGAATTTTATCCATTTTGTTTTAGATTATTGTAATAACGATTGATATGACTTTCTTTATTTTTAGGGTGTATAATGAGAACCAGAACGTATTACAAACATTAAAAAAAAGTTCAATTAAAACACCACAATGGTCTCTACCACAAATTCCATCATGTTGGAGACCCGCATAGAATATCTATTAGACGAGCGACAACATTTATATTCACAGTGACGTATGAACATCCCCGGTCACAAGTTCCGGGGGCCATCGATATTACCTCGTCTTACTTGATGACTACTCAATTTTTTTGTGGACGTTTCCTTTAGCAAATAAATCCAATGTTTACACTTTATTCAAAAATTTTCATCATTACATACAAACACAATTTGAAAGACCAATAAAAAACTTTTCAATGTGATAATGGAACAGAATATAATAACAAAGCCTTTCATATTTTTGTTCCCAAACAGGCATGTCTTTCAGATTCTCGTGTCCACACACCTCTTCACAAAATGGCAAAGCCGAACGCAAAATTAGGTCCATAAACAACATCATTCGTACCCTTCTCACCCATGCTTCTCTTCCATTCTCCTTTTGGCATCACGCCCTCCAAATGGCCACTTACTTAGTAAACATTCTACCAAGCAAAACCAAAAATAATCGTTCCCTCTCCGAGTCTTTGGGTGCCTTTATTACCCTCTTCTCCCTTCCACTTCCATCAACAAGTTACAATCACGCTCTTCTCCTTGCGTCTTTCTTGGTTTTCCTTCTAATCACCGCGGCTACAAGTGCTACGACTTAGCATCTCGTAAAATCATCATCTCTCGTCACGTCGTCTTTGACGAAAATAATTTTCCCTTTCACTCCTCTAGCTCCTCACCACCCTCTTACGACATTTTTACTTCCTCCTCATCCATCCATCCATCTTTTCTCCCATTTATTAACCCCCTCTCACCACCTTCCCATACATCCACGTCTGGAACTTCTCTCCCTTTAAATACAAATGGCTCAAATCTCCACTCACCCTAAACCCCTACTACCCAACCTCACTCACCCACTTCCACCACCTCTTCCAACACACCCACCCAAACACCCGCCTCACCACCCACACCAACCACACCCGTGGCCTCAAACCCGTCCCCATCACCACCTCCACCCCCCACCACCTACACGCACCATGACTACCCGCCGAATAGCGGGCATCACCAAACCAAAAACAATATTCAATCTTAACACCACTTCTACCTTTGAACCTCTCCCACGTAACCCACATGATGCCTTAGCCAACCAGGTTTGGAACCGTGCCACGACAGATGAGTTCAAAGCGCTTATTGAGAATAAGACTTGGGAACTCGTACCTAGACCTCAGGGGGTAAATATTATACGTTGCATGTGGATTTTTAAACACAAATTAAAATCTGACGGGTCAATGGAGCGCTATAAGGCGCGTTTAGTTTGTGATGGCAGGTCACAACAGGTGGGCGTGGACTGTCACGATACTTTTAGCCCGGTTGTTAAACCGGCTACTATCCGGACAGTTCTTACTCTTGCATTGACAAATGGATGGAAAATCAACCAATTAGACATTGAAAACACTTTTCTTCACGGGCATTTATCCGAAACAGTGTTCATGCATCAACCGGCAGGTTTTCGCCATCCATCATTCCCAAATCATGTGTGCCAAGTAAAGAAGTCTCTCTATGGGTTGAAGCAAGCATCTAGAGCATGGTACCAAAGATTCACAGACTTTGTCTCTTCCATTGGATTCCGGCACAGTTCATGCGACCACTATTTATTTGTCTACAAGCACGGTACAGATACAACCTTTTTACTTCTCTATGTGGACGACATCATCCTCACTACATCCTCATCGGCTCTCAAATCGCATCTCATGACTCAGCTGTCATCTGAATTTGCAATGAAGGATTTAGGACCTCTCAATTATCTCTTGGGGATTGCAGTCACACGATCATCCGATGGTTTATTTTTATCTCAGCAGAAATATGCTGAGGACATTCTGGCTCGTGCTAAAATGACAGATTGCAATCCCGTTCACACTCTGGTTGACACTTCAGGTAAGATGAGTGCCTCTTCTGGACCTTTATTCGATAATCCGACTTTGTATCGCAGCCTTGCAGGTGCTCTCCAATATCTTACGTTTACCAGCCAGATATCTCATATGCAGTGCAACAGATTTGTATGCATATGCATAATCCAACTTTGGAACACTTTCATGCGTTGAAACGGATTCTTCGGTACATTAAAGGAACACTTCCTATGGGTTTGCAGCTCAACCGTACCTCTAACACATCGCTTGTGTCCTCCACCGACGCCGATTGGGCTGGGTGTCCTGACACAAGACGATCCACATCTAGCTACTGCATCTTTTTGGGCGACAATCTAATTTCATGGTCTTCTAAACGCCAAACAACCATTTCCAGATCCAGTGCTGAGGCAGAATACAGAGGCGTTGCAAATGTGGTTGTTGAACTTTGTTGGTTGCGTAATTTATTGTTGGAACTGGGTCTCCCTTCTACACGCGCATCGATCGTTTATTGTGACAACATCAGCGCCATCTATATGACTAAGAACCCTATTCAACATTAGCGAACAAAACACATAGAGATCGATATTCATTTTGTTCGTGGACATGTTCAAAAAGGTCAAGTCCGCGTTCTTCGCATGCCCTCACGGTATCAAATTGCGGATATTTTCACCAAGGGCTTACCAAGAATTCTCTTCACAGATTTTCGGAACAGTCTGAGCGTCCGGGCTCCTCCCGCTCAGACTGCGGGGGTATATTAGACGAGTGACAACATTTATATTTATATTAAGCATGATCATTGTGTAGGGAGTACTGTGGTAAATATTGTATCTATATAATGCCTTCCTAATGAGAATGAAATTAGTTTCGAAACCATATCAATTCTATCAATATCCTCCCTCCCTCTCTCTACAATACAGGGTCTCTCACATTCTTCATATGTGGTCACGGAAAAAATCCGCCTCTCCTTCCTATGCCACGAGAGGGATTCTCCTTCATAGATGGACGCATAGATCACCAACTACATTACGGTTCTAGAATCAATATTGAAGTGGAAATATCAGAAACACACGTATGATAGTCAAAACAGTTGTTAAAATATTAGACTAATGAGAAATAGTTGGTATTTAAAATTAAGGTTCAAATTACTCTGGTATATTATTACACAATGACCTTTAAATCCATTGGGTAATGACCAATAAATTTTGTTCTTCTTTTTCACCTAGGAATGAAAATTTTGTGCATTATTACATAGTCAACAAACACATCCCATAATCTAAAGTCTCTAGTGAACAAAGCAATGAACATGTGGATTCGCTATTGATATAAATAGCATACGATGTGTATATAGAGAAGTCTTATATTTTAAACATTTATTAAAACGGATGATTTTTGGAGTGAGTATTATTATTATACGAGTCTTTTTGAAGTTATGTTTTAAACATTTCTTCCAGCATGAAAGTGGGTCCAGTCACCTTTGACTGTACCTCACTCCATTCATCAACTACGGTTAAGCCTCAAGTTAATGGCTACACACGTGTGGAGAACGAAAGTACCACCATGGTCAGATAAAAGGGCCACACCCCCAAGTCCCTAACCCAAACATATAACCAATTGATAATATTATCAACTCTTTGAGCAGTGAATATATAACCAAAAAAGAAAGCATAAAGGTAAGACAACATGCCTGTGAGCTTAGAACCCTTGGATATTGGCCTTCAGATCCCATACCATTTCCGATGTCCGATTTCCCTTGAGCTTATGAGGGATCCGGTGATCGTCGGCACCGGTCAGACCTACGACCGCTGCAGCATCGAGTCATGGGTGGCCACCGGCAACACCACATGCCCCGTCACACGCCTTCCGCTAACCGACTTCACTCTCATCCCTAACCACACGCTACGACGACTCATACAGGAATGGTGTGTGGCGAACCGGTCGTACGGCGTTGAGCGGATTCCGACGCCCAAGCAACCCGTGGATCCGGTGATTGTCCGGTCGTTACTCAGCCAGGCTGGCTCTGAGTCTAACCCTAGGTTCGCCAGGCTGTCTGCTCTTCGTCGTCTCCGAGAGTTGGCACGTGACTCGGAGAATAACCGTTCGGTGATCTCGACGCGTAACGCACGTGAGGTCTTCATCAGAATATTGTTCTCGGAGATGAACGGTGAGTCGCTGGAGTTGAATCTGGAGTCGCTCGCGATTCTGTCGTCGTTTTCGCTATCCGAATCGGAGTGTGTGTTGATTTCATCAGATTCGGATCGGATTTCGTACGTGATTTCTCTTCTATCGCATTCGTCGATTGATGTTAGGGTTAACTCGGCTTCGCTGCTGGAAAACCTCCTCGCCGGAACGAGATCGCCGGAGATCAGAGCAGAAATCAGCAATCACGACGAGATCTTCGACCGTGTGGTCGGAATTCTAAACTATCCGTTAACGTATCCTCGTGCAATGAAAGTCGGAATCAAGGCTTTATTCGCTCTATGTCTGGTGAAGCAACACCGTCACAAGGCGGTGGACGCCGGAGCGGTGGAGGCGTTGATTGACCGATTAGCCGATTTCGAGAAATGCGACGCCGAGAGAGCTTTGGCGACGGTGGAGCTTCTATGCCGGATACCGGAAGGATGCGCGGCGTTTGCTTCTCACGCGCTTACGGTGCCTCTGTTGGTGAAAATCATTCTGAAGATTTCCGATCGGGCGACGGAGTACGCTGCCGGAGCTCTGCTGTCGCTGTGCACGGCGGCGGAACGGTTGCAACGGGAGGCGGTGGCTGCGGGAGTGTTGACGCAGCTGTTGTTGCTTGTGCAGAGCGATTGTACGGAGCGTGCAAAGCGAAAAGCGCAGATGCTGTTGAAGCTTCTCCGGGATTCGTGGCCGGAAAAGTCCGCCGGAGATTCGGATGATTTTGCGTGCAGCGACGTCATCCGGTTTTGATTGCTTTTTTCTTTTTATTTTATTTTATTTTGAAGAAAATTAGGTTTTAGAAAAAGGAAAAGATAAATTGAAAAGAAGACGAAGGTTCTAGAAGGTGGTGGGGTATATAGATGAAAAATGGAGGGAGAATTGTATTTGGGATTTGGATGTAAGAAATTTTGGTGGTGGGGTGCTTTTTGGTTAATGGAAAACTTGAAGGTTAATTTTGCAATTTTATTTTTTCGTCACTATTTTCTTTTAGTTTGATTGTTAAATTGTAAACGAAACAATTTGAAAAACTAAAACGTGATAATTGAATCAATTGATAGGTTTCTTCCCAGCCGTATCGGTATTATTGAAAATACCAATGCATGAAAGGCATCGAAACCAAAAACATGTAGATGAATAACAATATGAATAGCGAAAATCTTCAGTCGATATCAATATGTGATGCTACAAGTACTCAGAAAAAAAATGGTCATCCTGGTTTAATATTATACGGTTCATAGTGGTTAGACATATTGTTGTAAAGTTTATGAGCAATCCCCCTTGGAACCATGACTTTCTCATGCTCCTATTGGATCTGATTTTCTAGTTATCAAGTTTAGAAAATGTCAATCTTTTATGTTTTGTGAAGACTGAAATGATGCTTTTTGGTCAATCCATATGTGAGAGTATTGTTTTCAAAAGTTTAAGACTTGTCTAGCATTAGGCATAGTCTATTTACGTCAAGCAACAAGACAACCTTGGTTCTTCAGCTTCTTAGAACTTTAAAGTTTTGCTAGTATTGGATGTGTTTAATCTTGAGATTAGACCCACCCTTTCTTGATTGAGTTTTGTATTAGAGTTAAGCACCAGTGACCCAGTGTATCGACAGTAGAACTTATGTCTTTTTTAATATGTTTTAGATTTCACCTGATGATATAAACTAACTACGTCCATTAACCACTAAGCTTCCCAAAGCTTCATATCAAAATCGTTTTGGTCGATAACTTGATAACACGGGACATGGGTTAGTATCAACACAAGTAGCATTGTTTTTAATTTTTAGGACTTTGCGAGTGACAACCTAAGGAGGAAGGTTAATTATAGAGCAAGATAAAAAGTAAAAAACAATGCATTATGTTTATACTCATCATGGTTTATAATGATTATTATTTTAACAAAATCGTTTTGAAATTGGCATTCTTCCAAAACACCAACCATTATTCATGAAATGTAATGTCATATATTAAAGTCAAACAAATGATGAAGGAAAATGAAACTTTAACCACCATTGACCAAGAAGATTGTCCCAACAATGATAGTATATGAGACTTCTTCACAATAAAAGTGTCTTTTAAGTATGCCAACAAAGTGCTTCGAACACTCATGATTCATGTCCTCAACGTGACCTTACACCAAACCAAAACTCATGACTTTATATGGATACTTTTGTCTTTTTACTACGTTCATATAGGATCTAAAATGATCATATGATGCTTACCTAACACGATTTTAAAAAATATGGACGTCTGTAGTTGGCAAGACTTGGGTCAATAGTATAACACAAATGCGAGGCAGAGATAGCAGTTTGAATCTCACATCTAGTACCCTTATCGAGTGTGTAGTCTGCACTGCCTTCTGTGTCTTGAGTTGGGGCGGTCTAGCGCAAACCAGTTAACGAGTCTGATAATTCTTATACTTTTTTAAGTTTATAAAAAAACTAACATTATTGTTCTTCTAAATTTTGAAAACAAAAAAATTAATATATTTACCTATAATCATATAATAAAAAATATACATCCTAAGTCTTCTAAATTTAGCTGGTATTATCATAGTAAAACATATTGTTTTAATTGCAGTTGGTAAGTACACTTATATAAGTATGTTATATCATCTAACTACTTAAAAAACTAAAAGAAATAATGACTACTTGTTTTAACACATTCCATATACAAAAACTTAATGTTATATTCGTGGTGTCTGTTTGACACAACTTAAAACATAATACAGACATGAAAATACATGAGTTTTAATATCGTCTAATAACCACTTGTTTATCATGTTAACTTCAACGGGACCAATGTAACAAATAGGTCGGCTTGCTAACCCGTTTGAACGTTAAACTTTAAAAAAAAAGTTAAAATTTTAGATACCTTGATTTTAGTTTTCATGAAATTAATTTTAAATATACAAATCCAAATTTGTTAACTGTGAAACAAAAACAATTAGAAAAACATTAATTACATATTCACAAATGAACATGAAACATGCTAACTCAATAAAGCAATATGAATAATACACAATTTTAAGGTTATAGGTTAACGTTTTAAAACTAATGAATATGACTCGTGTTTGAAGATCACTTGTTCAACCCTCAGCCCATCGACCCGAGATCCTTCGCCCACGTATCCGACATGATTGATACCCTTAATATCCTTCCATACCCATGAAAGCATTTCAATTGACATATTAAGAAGTATAATTTTCTTTTCATATTTAAACACTAGATCTATTTTTTACCTTATCTTACCCCTTCTTTATGAGAGTAACAAAAATGAGGGATCCAAAAGGATATGTAAAGGCCACAACAATATTTCTGCCAACCAAAACTGGAGATTAAATTCAAATGTGACATCTTTTCGGGTAGGTTACTTTAGGGTAATTATTATCTTCTTTTATGATAAATTAAATTGAAATTTAACATTTTAGCATCTTTTTATGTGTTGGCCCTTCAAGAAGTCAAACCAGGCATCTTGCAAAATGGGGCAAATGTTAATCTGTGTGAAAGTCATGTCCGCAATCCAAGCTCCCAATATTGTCACCATTGTCATAATCTTCCTGCAAAAGTACAAAAAATACAAATAAGAACATATGTCTAAAAAATTAAAGAAAAGGGACTCACATGGTAATAGTTTGGAGTCAGTTTGGTACTGGTCTGAAACCAGTTCGGTCTCAACCACTCTTTGAAACGGTTTGATATTGGATTGGACCAGAGTTCAGACCAAGAACTGGTTTATTTTCATAGCATGGCCAACAACTGGAGCGTGCACACCTGATGGCAGTGTCGTCACTGGTATGCTCTATGTTAAAGATCACAAAGTTCATATTAAACGACAAATAATATCTCTGTTCTTGATTTACAATTAGAAAAAAAGTGCTTTTCGTTATATAAATTCTTTAAAACACTTGATCAAACCTTGATATATGGGGACTGGAAGTTGAAGTTTTTAAACAATACAAAAAGGACTGATTGCATAAAAATGACCAACATAAGTACAAATTCTATTCTGGGTAATCAACTTTTTTTATTCTGAAAAACCAACAAAAGTTTCAAAATATAATTGGGAGATTGTAAACTATATAAAGTTATGAACTTCAGCTAATTTTGCAGATAAGTCCCTGGACATCCAAATTTACATGATTAAATCATTAACATTTTAAAGCTGTATAAAAAAGTCCTTTTTTGCATGATTAAATCCATAAACTTCACAAAAAGACATTTTAATTAGGTTTAAATTCACAAAGTTTTAAATATTTAATCATGTAAAAACTAAAATCCAACTCAAAAGGTTGCCCTTTTTGCTTTAAAGTTAACCAAATTATTACATTTTTTTATTCAAGCAAGCAAACAAACAAACAAACAAACAAACCCAGTATATCCCACTCAAGAGCAGGGTCTGGGAGGGGTAGGTGGTGACGAGTCTTTCTTCTATCCAGATAGGTAGAGAGACCGCTTCCAAAGAGACTCCCGGCTCGATAACAAAAGCAATAACGCTAGTGAATCAGCATATAATCAAACATACGATATATGATATATGATATATGATACATCACACAACATACAAAAAACAGTAAAATATCATCAAAAGGAAATATAAAATGAACAAACATACATCAGAGAAGCAACAAGTTTCCCCTAAAAAGGCAGAAACGTACTACATACACATCAGGCCCCGTAACAAGTAATCAAAGTCCCTTCCTAGCTACAGAAACCACTAAAAGTCCTTAATTTTAATTCTACGCCTCCACTCACTCCTATTCTCGATCATGTGCTCAGATAGGTGCAAGTGTACCATATCTCGCCTAATTATCTCTTCCCAAGTCAACCTAGGTCTTCCTCTACTCTTCCTACCCTCTAGGATGATGTTCTCCACTCCTCTAACCGGTGCTGCCATTGGTCTCCTCTTGACATGTCCAAACCATCTTAATCTTCCCTCTCGTATTTTATCTGCAATACAAGCCACTTCTAACTTCTGTCGAAACACTTCGTTTCTTATCCGATCCAGTCTTGTATGGCCACACATCCACCTCAGCATTCGCATTTCTGCAACCTCTATTTGTTTCTCGTGCAATTTCTTTATGGTCCACCAGTCTGTTCCATATAGCATAGCTGGGCGTACCGCCACTCTGTATAGTTTTCCCTTTAATTTTGCTGGAAACCTCTTATCACATAGGATCCCTGATGCTGCTCTCCACTTGCACCATCATGCTTGGACACGGTGAGCTACATCGCTGTGTATCTCTCCGTCCTGCTGCAGGTACGAGCTCAGGTATTTGAACCTAGATGTTCGTGGGACCGGCATACCCTGGATACTGATTTGGGTGTCCTCTTCCTCGTCGCCACCAAAGTTACAATGCATGTATTCCGTCTTAGAGCGACTTATCGTTAATCCCCTGCTCTCTAGCGCTGCTCTCCACTGCTCTAGCTTATCGCTAAGCATCATTTTAGATTCTGATATTAAGACAATATCGTCCGCAAAGAGCATGCACCACGAGACTGACTGTTGTATAGACTTAGTCATCTCATCCAACACTAGTGCGAAGAGAAATGGGCTCAATGCCGATCCTTGGTGGAGTCCCACTTCCACTGAGAATGAGTCTGTGTCTCCTACCGGTGCTCGCACACACGTTTTTGCCCCGTCATACATATCCTTAATTATTTTGATATACCTCTCTGGTACCCCTCTAAGTCTTAGACTTTCCCAAATTAGTTGTCGCGGGACACTATCATAGGCCTTTTCTAGGTCGATAAATACCATATGGAGGTCCCTTTTCTTTTCTCTATATTTTTTCATTATCCGTCTTATGACGTGTATGGCTTCTGTTGTAGAGCGTCCTGGCATAAATCCAAATTGAATTATTGCTATCTGGGTTTCCCGTCTAATTCTCGTGTCAATAACTCTTTCCCATAGTTTCATCGTGTGACTCAATAGTTTTATTCCCCTGTAGTTTTCGCAACCTTGGATATCTCCTTTTTTCTTATATATGGGGACTATGACACTGGTTCTCCACTGGTCTGGCATCTTCCCTGTCTTAAAGATAGTGTTGAATAGACCTGTTAGCCATTGGAGACCCTTATCACCCAGGCATTTCCACACTTCAATCGGTATGTTGTCTGGCCCCACCGCTTTAGCCCTTCCCATTTTCTTCATAGCTCTTGTAACTTCATCAACTGTGATGCTTCTACAATAGCATTGGTTTTGTTGCGTTGTTTGGGTTGTTATATCTATCTCAGTTTGTTGATTTGGATTCCTTATGTTAAATAGGTTATCGAAGTAAGTTTTTCATCTCACATTGATGTCTTTCTCCTTCACCAAAACCTTTTCATCCGCAGCCTTTATGAACTTGACCATTCTCAGGTCCTGTCTTCTTCTTTCTCTTGCCTTGGCTATCTTAAACATGTCATGCTCTCCTTCTTTCGTCTCTAATCGCTTATACATCATTTCGTACGTCGTGTACTTTGCCTCTTACCCAATAAGAACTGATAATAGTGACAGTGGCTTTGGCATGGTGCCCAAAAAATAGTTGTCTTAAGTAATTAAAAAATATTAAAATTTTGATTTTTTATGGTTTTTCATAGCCTAAACAGAGTCAACCACCCGAAACAGAAAACAAAACAATGTTGACACATTGCATCAATAAATGCATAAAAGAAGATTAGTGTAATCTTTTTTAAACGGCCAACTAATTAAAGCCCGGCTACGCGGGGTACTCTAATGGCGAAAAGACACCCCTACGTTCGCGAGCACAGACAGCGTTGGGTAGCCCAAGCCCGCCAACCACTAATTCATGGGAAAACTCGACACCCGAAGACCCACTATGGTAAGACTCGGCCCACCAACAGTATTTTGTTGGCTGTAGGACTCGAACTCAAAACCCCATTAGAGGAAGTAATGAGGCTACCACTCAACCAAATGGTTGGTGGTTTCTAAGATTAATGTAATTAGCTCCAAAAAATAAAATGCTTGAATTAAAACTATATATCACCTGACATATGCAACAAGGTTCTAAATTTTGTAATGAAATCGCCATCCAAGCTATATTTGTTTCATCAACTTTAAAATAATTAACTTCTTCACTCAGTCCTGTGTTCACATTTCCTATACGCTCTTCCAATGCTAGCAGTTCCTGTAATAATCATTCTCAATTTTGATAGAATTGTAAACAAAGGAGAAATTTTAAGAAGAGTAAAAAACATGCCTATTTTTTTTATTTTTTTACCTCATATGACATATTATCAACATCTAGCCTCAGGTCACGGTGCCTGTAATGCAACTCAAGCAATACCATTGATAAATGGATCAAAGAGCATATAATCCTGCAATATATCATAGATTATTTGTTAAATTTAAATCAGGTAGATTCATACCATTTCTGGCAAAGGATATCTATATCATATGTTAGTATGTAATTAATAATAGGTGTTTAATTAAAGTATAGTATGGTAGAATTGTAAGGATGGGAGTTGGTTACTTATTAAGAACTTACAATTGGATTAATTTGGGAATTTATTTTAATGCTAATGGGCCAAAAAGGTAAATATTAAAAACTCGAATTGGGCCACAGCTTGACTGTGCTGAAAGTAGGCCATGACATCACCAAGTCCTCATAACCTTTTCAGTTTTTTTCATAAAATATATCAGCTCAATTTTTTTTTCATAAAATATATCAGATCATTATCTATACTATATATAAAGCATATGAGAGGGGTATTTTAAGATACCATAAAATTAAGAATACTTACTATATTTAATGCATAAAATACAACCACTTTTAAGGGTAAAATAGTATTTGTAACATTATTTACACATTACCCCTTATAATTAGTTACACAATAACCTTACACTTACTAATATTTGCATAAAATTTTATATTATCTACACATATATCAAAAAAACTTAATATGTTTTAAGATTTCAGCTCTATCTTTTAATCTATCACATAAAAAACGTTTGAGACTAGAACTTAACATGTTTTTATTTTTAAACATTGGTGTAAACTTTTTGCTGAAACGATCCTGGTATTTTGTGAGATAAATAAGTTAATGCATATATACAAGTCGTCATGCAGAACTCATTTATCTATTGTTTTAATTTTTAGCTTAGAAAAAACATAATAAACTTTTGTATAACTACTACAAAAATAACAAAATATTAAATGCACGTGTCAAATGTAAAATATCGTCCCGCTGCATTGCGCGGGCACCATTCTAGTTGTAATAAACTACGTTTATAATCAAATTCAAATCATCAACCCAACCCAATATGTCCCAATCAAGCCCGTTTTCACCTGTCCTTAAAAAGCCACCCATGTAGCCCAAACCCATTTCCCAATCAACCTAACCCCCATGCGTAGCCACATATATTTACACAATCATAAATTGTATGTATGCTTATTATATGTTATTAGTTGGGTATTACACAAGTTGAATTAATAAAATATTAAATAATTATTGATAAATTTAATGAATTATAAAAGTATTTTTTGATATAAGATATGATTATGATTAACATACGAGTAATTAAAGATGATGTCATTTTTAAAACTTTTGTTTAATCTTTTTTTTAAATAAAAAAAGTTGGTTTTTAAACATTATGTTTCAAAACAAACCGTTTTTAAAAAAAATGTCACTTTTAAAAAATTCTTTATTATAACTTTGAATTTTAATTACTTTTGTTTCATAAGTATTTTATTTTTAACAGGCTTTATAAATACTATGTGTCTTTTAAAATTTTGATATTTTTTTTAAAAATTCTTATCTTAAAAAAATTATTCTTTATAAATTGCATTTACATAAAGATCTTTCTTAATTTAATAAAAAATAATTTTAATATGAAAAAAAATTATATAATATCAATAGTAGTTAATGGAATATTTAACAGAAAAGAGAGACGGGAAAATAAAATTTAGAAGACATAAAATTATACCATGTGTCCTTTAAAAACTTTTTTATTAGTATAAAAAGATAAATTATTTCTTTATCACTACTATTGATATGTTATCTCTAGCTCTCATCAAATACAAGGCATATAAAAAGAGCCATTTTAAACAGTCTTCTTTAGACAACAAGAAGTTTTTCATACACAACAAACCATTGTCATTTGTCAATTTTACCCCTTGCATTAACAGAAAAAGAAAAAAGAAAAAAAAAGGAATAGACGTGCTTAAAAGACCAAATAGAATTGTTTGTTGTGCATCAATCGATTTTGCCGTGTAACACCTACACAGAACTTTAAACAATCCTTTTTTTCATTTACGCCTGATCAAGTGCGTCTAAAACATAATCACTATTTACCTCATCTTTTAACAGATTTAATATAGGTAAATTCATTTTTATCAAAATATTATATTCGGGATAAGATCTGTTTATCTGTAATAATAAGAAAACAGTGAAGTGACTCTCTTTTCATAAAGAAAGCAATTTGCCTCTAATTATCAAGTACAAATAGTAAGAGATTTAAAAATCTACTGTTTAGATGGTAGAAAAATTATAAGGGAAACGATAGTTAAACCAAGGAGGAAAAAAGAAAACCTCGGCTCGTAAATATTCACCCCTTCGCATTGCATTTAACACTTGTCGGATCTGTTACATTAACAAATAAAATCATGAGACGGAAGAACCTTAAATATATCAAAAGGAAGAATAACAGGGAGGAAAAAGAACATCGAGGAAACTACATGAGAAAACTACAAAATTGTGTTTGTACATAGTAATACTGGTAATGGATATGAAAGAAGACTACAAATCAAGAATGAAATAGTTCAATTTGAATGGCAATATTTTAACAAGAAAACAGTTCAACTAAGGGGTTGTTTGAAATCTCTTATTCGGTCAGAAGGTGGTGACGGGTTAAGGGGTTATTTCAAAACTAACCGGGTAAGGGAAAAAATATGCATGGGTCAATGGTGTCGGACTGGGTCAGACGTAAAAAATTGAGAATTAAACACGATGACCGGCCAAATGTCTGACCAGGTTAGTGTGTCAGACATTTTAACCGTGTCAGAAGCAAATCAAACAGCCCCTAAAACATTTTGACAACTTGACTTGTACAAATATATTTGAGTCAACAGCAACTACGTAACTTTAACCTGTATTTTTCATATGTGATTACGAGCAAACGTATCGTTTTGTCTCGAGAAAAACCAATGAATTGACTCAAATCAGACCGAGATCGAGACCAACTCGGAACACACAATCACGGTTCAATCATTATTTTTACTTTATTGGGTTTTATTCCAGGTCTGGTTTTAAAACCGGACAATCTATTCATTGGCTTATGCCTACTCTAGCAGTAAGCATCGCGCATGACGAATTGAAAAAAAAACACAAGTGAAACAACCAAGACCACAAAAAATTTAGTCCATGCCTTGGTCATTATCTTCATATTATTCGGTTTTGGTCTTGGGCTTGTTCGATCTAAACCTTGACTCATGAACAAGCTAACCATGGTATCGCTTTATCTTTTGTTTGCATAGTAGTGATGTGGTGTTGACTTGGAATAATGTTATTAACTAGGTTCACATGATGGTTGTGTTTATGTTTGATCAATATGAAAAAACTAGTCAAGTTTGTTCTTTTAAGTTATACTTGGAATGTAATGGTAAGTATCATACATGCATGTGGGTTTCAGGCCCCTAATTAGTAGGATTGTCAAAGGTTTGGGATGTGAAGTAGTAAGTTACTTCATATGGCATGTAGTGAGTGGTAGTAGCTTAGGTTACATGATCGTAACATAGTTAGTTATCATTTGGGGTACCTGAAGTGATTGAGTAATTTCTGATTAAAATGTACATGCTGGTTATTAGTATGGATTCGCATGTGTTTTATGGTAGGTTTTGCTCATATGACAATCTCATTAGAGTTTAGAACTCATTATGTGCATTGCGTGTATTTTTTTGGATTGATCTCATGAATATTTGGTTGTTATGTATAAATCAATATAACCTCACTTAACTTGTGTCACACCCCAACCGGCGGCGGAATATGTCGGGGCGTGTGAATTGTTCATTAACACGTGACATTATTAAAGCGATAATTTATTTAATCAACCCAATTACATAAGTCTTACAAAGAATCCATAAATTGTACAAACAAAGATAACATAAAATAAAGTTTAATTTATTAACTAAGTCCATAAGCATCATAAGTGTTATAAACTTAAAGGCATCTCAAGCAGCATTTCCTGCAACATGTATAAAATAAAGATCAACTAGAAAGTTAGTGAGTAAACATAGTTTTGCTACATATAATAGATTTAAAACACGATTCAATAGTCAAAGTATGAATTCAAGCAAGTATGACTAAACTAAATGCATTGATCAAACCTTTGTTGACAAGTGTCCCTAACCAACGGGTTAGACTAAGATTTCGATTTTGATACCAAAATGCCGTCTACAATGGCCCGTTCGACGGGTGACAAACCAATAGCGCTATCATCGTCACCTTAAGCTTTAGAAAGTTAATGATCATATGCTATCAAGTAAGTAAGAAAGATTGACCACCACATAAAAGATTAATCCAACAAGTTTATCACAAATGCATAGAATACACATAATACTTAATTGAATCATATGATTTGCAAGAAAGATTTAGAATTAAATAAATATACATGTCACATCCCAAAACATAAAAGAAAAATGGACTATGAATACTCACATTGAGATCTTGAGTATGAGTTTGACTTATGACTTGCTTATTAGAAATGGTGAAGCACTAAATTAGCATAATTATATGTATTAGAACTTATTTTCAAGGTTATGGTTATGAATATTGATCATAGAAATAAAAGGATCAAAAGCAAAGTAAAAGAAAGGTGGTTGTAAGATATAAATAGATTTGGACAAATTCATTGTTATAGTTTAATATGATAATTACAAATATCAAACTTTAAGTAAAAATTTTGAAACTCTCCAATCTACTATTTTTAGGATGTTATGAACAAGTTTCATTTAGAAACATTTTTCAAATTCAGATAAAATGTAACACCCGTATTTTTTTAGAAAGAAATAAAAGAATAAAAGAAAAAAAGAAAGAAAAGGAAAGAAATAAAGATCAACATAAGTGGAGGGACCAAAATTATTGAAAGTGCAAACTTCATATTTATTTTGATATAAAAGGTGGTATAGCCACCCATGTCCTGCTACTTTTCACCTTTTCTACCGGTTCTAAAGAGAGAAAGAGCAGAACTTCGGATTTTTGAAGAAGAAACAAGAGAGTTCGAAGTTTTTGGTAAGAAATCTCGAAATTTTGATGTTTAGGATGATTCTAGAACCGTTTATGTACTTATAAATATGCTTGTGTGTTCGGTGGTATGTGTGTGTGTGTGTGTTTTAGGTGTTAGAAACGACTGGGAAGTTCAGGAAGGGGTATCAAACCCGAAGACAACAAAGGTGAGTTTCTAGACCCCTTTTTACATGTTTTATACGGATTTTGGGGCTGGAAAATACATGTATGTATGTTTTTATGAATTTGGGTATGGTACTCGTATGTTATGTACATGTGTATGTTTATAGAGTATGTTTTGGGGTAAATGTATGGTTATGTTTATGCTAAGTTATGCCTGGAATCGTATGTACATGTTTAGAACTAGGTATTATGATGTTTGGGGACTGGAAAATGACTTAGAACCATAA